>CAHIKZ030001668.1:1392500-1455000 GCA_903632075.3 Acanthosepion pharaonis | reverse complement strand
TATGTAACCATTAAAAATAATCTTTATATTAATAATAAATGTTATTTGCATATGATACACGTATATTTCAATTAGAAATGTGACGCTTCTAAAAATGTCAGAGTGGAGTTAATAAAATAGATATCTCAGAGATATATACAGATGATAAAATTAATATCAACCGACCTACATCGCGAAGTTTCCTTAAATAAAAATGTGCCTCCCGAAAGAAATCGAACCTGTATTTTATTTTTCTATCAGTCGATGTGTGCCGGGAAAGCGTTTTTATAAGGCAAAGTGTATTCCTTAAGTAGAAAAGTGGGAATCGAACCTGTATTTTTCTATCAGTCGATGTGTGCCGGGAAAGCGTTTTTATAAGGCAAAGTGTATTCCTTAAGTAGAAAAGTAGGAATCGAACCTATATTTTTCTATCAGTCGATGTGTGCCGGGAAAGCGTTTTTATAAGGCAAAGTGTATTCCTTAAGTAGAAAAGTAGGAATCGAACCTATATTTTTCTATCAGTCGATGTGTGCCGGGAAAGCGTTTTATAAGGCAAAGTGTATTCCTTAAGTAGAAAAGTAGGAATCGAACCTGTATTTTTCTATCAGTCGATGTGTGCCGGAAAGCGTTTTTATAAGGCAAAGTGTATTCCTTAAGTAGAAAAGTAGGAATCGAACCTGTATTTTTCTATCAGTCGATGTGTGCCGGGAAAGCGTTTTTATAAGGCAAAGTGTATTCCTTAAGTAGAAAAGTAGGAATCGAACCTGTATTTTATTTTTCTATCAGTGTGCCAGGAAACCGTTTTTATAAGGCAAATCCTTGCCTTATAAATCCGTTAAGGCTTTGTCTTATAAAAACGGTTTCCTAGCACACATCGACTGATAGAAAAATAAAATACAGTTTCGATTCCTACTTTTCTACTTAAGGAATGCACAGCCGCTTCTCATTGGCAACTTTTTTAAGTCTATATTTGCTCGGTTCATTATCGAACCCGAAACGTAAAGTCATTTTGCAATTTGTATTTGTTGTTGTTGTTGTTGTTAACCCAACAATCTATCTTATTAATTTAAATGTTATTTTTCGTGAGTGCATATGTTTGAGTTGACATCAATATTTTTACTTTTTTTTAACAGAGAAATTAACATCAACCATAGTATATGTATAAATGGCGTCATATAGAAGACGATTTAAAAAAAAAAGAACGAATCCATCTGATGTCAGAAACCATGACAGTACAAAAGGACGATGATATTATTAGACTATAGAAGTTTTTGTTTATTTGTTGCTCTTTTGAGTTCAATGAAGGGTCACCATTTTTTGCTTTTCTCATATGAATCAAAATTTCTCCAATGACGAAAAGTGGGTTGGTTGTTCACAGAGAGTTACTTCTAAAATATTAAGATGTAAGTTTTTTTGTGTTTTTTTTGTTTTGTTTTGTTTTTTTCGCAAAGCGTTATAACATAATATAATGTTATTATATAGGCGGGTGTATTATTATTTATTCCCTTTGATTTTTGGTGTGTACTCATTTCTTTCTGGGTTCCACCCAGAGACCTAAGGTTAGAAATGGCATCATGACACTTTTCACTGACCAATTAAACACACACACACACATATTTTACATAAGCCCTTTGTGAGGTGTAGGCTGAACTCGTGAGAACATTTTTTTTTGCATTTCTTTAAGGCATGGGCTTCCACGTATCACTTCACTTAGTCTACTGAAATCTTTTCCAACCAATCCGAGAGCTCCAACTACAACAGGGATTTTTGGTGTTACCATGTACCACATTTTTGAGATTTCGATTTCATTGTCCTTGTATTTTGATAACTTCAAAGATACATTGCAATCTGCTGGGACTACCAATGAGGCAATTTTTTGTTTGCGATTTCTAATAACGATGTCTGGGCGATTAGTTTTGATTGTTCTGTCAGTGTGAATTGTGTAGTCGCATAGAATTGTAACAGGTCCTGTCGCCGTAAACGGGTCTGGTTGGTGTTCTTACCAATTTCTTTCAGTTTCCTTCCCATTTTATGTTTATTATTATTAGTAGTAGTAGTAGCGGTAGTATTTCCTTGGATTTCTGTTCTGTTCCCAACCAGAGATCAAAGGTTAGAAATGGCTTCATGACATTTTCACATATCATTTTTATAATATTCCACATATTTTACATCGATAAAGCTCTTCGTAATGTGTGAGCTGTACTTGTTAGTACAAGTTTTTGTATGTCTTTAAGGTATAGGATACCAAGAATCTCTTCATTGAGTCTTTCGGAGACCTTTTTCCAATCAATCCAGGGGTTTAAACTAAAACTGGAATTATTGATGTCCGCATTGTTGGGATTATTTTTTAATCATTAGATTCTGCCTATTTCAATGCATTATTTTAATTAGGGCCTGAAAATTGCCAAAAAGGCTCACAACATCCAGAAAATAGAAAAAAAGAAAGTATTTGATCGTATTGCACAGAAGTGGGTTCAACCGTTGTTAGGATGATGACATGTTCCTTTAATTAAAACCCCAAAATGGTCAGTAACCGTCAGTTACTGATTATGATACTATAGTTTTCCAACCTTTTTCCTAATGGGCCAAAATTAGAAATTTAAGTATATTCACCTGGTCAGAAAAATGTTTTATTTAAAAAGTTCAAAACGTTGTGAATATCTAAGTTTAATAACAAATATATATAATTATAAAAAAATACTGTATCATTGACTGTAAGAAAAAGAAATTATACATACACAGAATAAAGGAAAATTCAATGTAATTTTTTCATTACTTTTCTTTTATAATATTGTCAATACCTGCTTTTATGGTACTCGTATTTATTCTAAGAATGTTAATTAATTGGGAATCACTCAACCTTTTTCTTTCATCAGGTTTTCATGTACTAAAAGGATTGTTCACAGTAGTATATACTTCCCGATATATATAACAGTTTTCTAGAGAAGCTAAAAAATAATTTTGTTTAGCTCTGGTTCTTGCCCCACAAACCAAGCGGTGTGTCTCGGCAAAGACCTTTGCCCGTTTCTGATTTTAGTGCAATGTGGAAATGAACCTACAAGAACAATATGAGAATAATTTTCTCGACATACTTTACTAAAATAAATAAAAATATACCTAAAGATTCTAGGGTGTATTGCAGCCCGTGGGGTGCAGGTTTGGCGTCACTATTTGAAAATATAAGGTAGAGAAGCTACGAAAAGCTACACTAGTTTGAGAATCATGACAATATATGAAAATTAAAATACGGGACTACTTCTGATACACTCCAATACCCATAAGTTGACATATAAAAACAAATATAATTCAACTCGATATCCAAAATGGCTGACATATAAACGATCTTTATAAAAAAGGCTAATGTATGTCAGTTCCGTTCTCAAGTTTTCACGACAGAAAAAAAAAATTACAAACTAATTTTTTCATTCATTACCTCTTAGTCACAAAATTTTAGCAATTTAAATGGGAGTGGAGTAATGTTTACAAATCCATGTCTTTTCGTGTATATCTATGTTTATAGCACAACTATGCAAGGGAAATTGTTTGGGGGGGGAGGTGATATCAAAGATGATTGAGGGAGTGGAAAAACGAGAGACAGAAACACACAGTCGGGGAAAGTGAGAAAGAAATTTTGTAAACGGATGTACATAACTAACATTTTCTGGGTGTGTTTCAGCCGGACATCCTTTCCTCGTTGAAAAGTGCATTATTCACGTTTACGGAAGAAAACAGAAGCAATGTCAACGACATTCAAATAACAACAATTTACTAGCAACCGCCATAACAACGGACACATTGATTAGAGTAATTGTTTAGCAGATACTTACTGCTATACTGTGAGTTCGATACTGGCAGTTATAATGAATCTATTGTTAGGTCTGCTGCTAGGAAACTCGCTTCACTATATAGTGTTAGACACTTTTAAACGCCAGAATGTCGCTTATTTATAAGTCTACCATTCGTCAGTGCCTCAAATATTGGTACCACATTTGGGATGATGCATCTGTTATTGTTGTGGCCTTTTTTATGGCCAGAAATAAAGACAAAAGGGAGGAAGTGAGTTAAACAAGTATATTAACAGAAACAGTAAAACAAACGTATACAAAGGAGAGTGTTACAGCAAGAATATTCAGTCCGGGTGTCAGAGCTGACTGTTGGAAACTTCCCACAATCCAAAAGGCAGTACCAGCTCCTATTTATAGCTAGGAGACTCCATGCGTGCATGGGTAACTTATTATAGAAGTTATATATCTAGGAATTCTCGGCAAAGACCAAAGAAATCTCTGCCATGTCATTGGTTCTGACCTGGCATCTCGGTTCAACCCCATCCCACCGTCGTGGCGTAACTCCCCTGTGCCATTTCTATAAATATTTCTACGATTATTGTTTTGATGAGATTTTCTTTTTGGTAGCTCGACTTCATGAATTTAAGCGCAGTACTAGATTGGCAGTTAGGTCTTATCATTTAACTGTTAAACTTGACCTGGCATCTCGGTTCAACCCCATTCCCACCGTTGTGGCGTAACTCCCCTGTGCCATTTCTGTAAATATTTCTACGATTACTGTTTTGATGAGATTTTCTCTTTGGTATCTTCACTTCATGAATTTTAACGCAGTACTAGATTGGTAGTTAGGTCTTATCATTTAACTGTTAAACTTGCTAACTGTAACCGTAAGTTCTATGCTAACAGTTTCTTCTCCTGCAGGTGTGAAAATTTTTCATGCTTTCCTCTCAACTGTGATCTTCAAAAATTTAAATGCAATATCAATCGCCATTTTGTCTACTTGAATCGCGTTTTTTATCGTCCTCTTCGTTTCTTTCACTCTAAGTAACCCCTCGCATCATCGGGGCTTTTATCGCCTTGCTTAAGATGCAATGATTCCAAAAACAAACAAAAAACACTAGAAATCTGGAAGACTAAGAAACAAGGAAATGTCATAAGAAAATAGAATAGTGGGTTGAAACATCAAGCAATAATTCCAAAATTGCTGAAGGGACGGCTCTGGGGCCGAAAAATAACCCCATCCCCTTCGTGAAAAGGAGCTAATGTCAGAGGCATGGCACCAGTAGTTCGAGCCTGATATGCATTCAACACCCTTAACTTTGCTGGGTCAGGACATGTTGAAAACGTTCCTCAAGGATGAAAAGTTGAACTCAAAAAAAGATATGACTCCACAGAAGGACGGAAACATGTGCGCGACAAAGAATTTTTTTATGGAAATGAAAACAAAACAACTCATGTACTTAGAATCATCCAAATTCGAAATTTCTGGGAAAAATAACGAGGTAAGACTTTGACACTCACAGCACATAACGAAGAGGAAGAAACATCGAGCAGCATGGCTAATGAGCTTCTGTAAATAAATACAAGGAGAAATAACAAGAGGCGAAATGTTAGAGCTACAAAGAAACAAGTTGTGGAAAAATATGTACACTCCAGCTTCCTTGCGTTTGCATTTGGTCCGGTTTTTTTTTTTTTTTTTCATTTTTTGTTTCAGTTTTCTTGCTGATGTTGTGCGAGTCGTATCTACTTAACCGTTATTTTTAAGATTATTATTATTATCATCATTTTATTTCCTTTGGTTTTTAGTGTCTACTCATTTCTTTCCGGGTCCAGACCAGAGACCTAAGGTCAGTAATTACATCATGATATTTTCAACTGAGCAGTTTTGAAAAAGAAATCGCACATATTTTACATAGATAAAGCCGTTCGTTAGGTGTGGACTGTACTTGTGAGTACATCTTTTGTATTTCTTTAAGGCATGGGCTACCAGGAATTCCTTCAATGAGTCTACTGGAATATTTCCAATCAATCCGAGGGCTCTAACTACAACTGGAATTGTTAAGGACTTTGTATATTTTTTTGAAGATCTTCAAAGATATATTGCAGTCTGCAGGGACTGCCATATCAATAAGGAGGCACATTTTGTCTTTGCGGTCTCTAATCACGATATCAGGACGATTATCTTTGATTGTTATGTCTTTATATATTATAAAATCCCATAAAATTGTTACAGGTCCTATCTCCGTAACCGGGTCTGGGTGGTGTTCATACTAATTTCTTGCAGTTTCCTTTCCGTAAGAGTTACAGATTTTCCAGTGCATATATTGGCTCACGCTATGCTTTATATTCAATAGGTGTCAATAACTCGCAACCTGATACAAGTCTGTCGTTTCTATTATTATTATTATTATTATTATTATTATTATTTTCTTTGATTCCTGGCGTTTACACATTTCTTTCCGGGTCCCGCCCAGGGACCTAAGGTTAGAAATGGTATTATGACACTTTCCACTGCAAAAAAAAATATATTACATAGATAAAGCCCTTCGTAAAGTGTCGGCTGTACTTGTCAGAACAATTTTTGTATCTCTTTGAGGCATGGACTTCCAGGAATCCCTTCAATTAGTCTACTGGAATCTTTTCCAACCAGTCCTAGGGCTCCAACTACAACAGGGATTGTTGATGTACCCATATGCCACATTTTTTAGATTTCTATTTCAAGGTCCTTGTATTTTGACAGCTTTTTGAATATCTTCAAAGATACATTGCAGTCAGCAGGGACTGCCATACCGTCTCTCCTTTTTTGCAGCACATTGTTATTATTATTATTATTATTATTATTATTATTATTATTTTCTTCTTTTGCTGTCTGTTAAAATCCGTTACCGGGTCATTACCCGAGATCTCGCGTAAGACAAATTACTAAATACATACATTTTATTTTCACAATTTCTGATGTTAAGAGATGCTTAACATGTACAGTGTTTATAGTCTCTTTACATTGTTCATACTCATTTGAATAGATGAGCAATCCCATTCAGTGAAATCTTTTGGAAAAATGGATATCAGGGATTTTGTTAAGTCGTGTCTGTAGTTTTCTTTATCAGAAGTTCAAATAATTTTGAAGTGCCACAAGGTTTCATTTTCAGGGATGCACACTGGAAACAGAGTCAGCTATAAATAGGCAGTACTAAAAACTAGATGATATATCCTTATATATAATCAGCGGAACGAGAACAGTCTAGCCATGTGGATTATACAGGGTCTAAAAAAACTGACATCATTTCGCAGGTCAATAATTTTGGCAATTCTTGTTGAAATAACCTCAAATTTTAACAGAATGTATAGAAACAGATCAAGATTTTATATTTAATGTTTTTATTTTTGTTCTGTTTTCAGGTGGAGCCATGCCGTTCACCCGCAAAAAGAAGACATTTTGCGTGTTAGAATGTGCTCGCATACAGTCACCCAAGACTCAGCAGCGTGCCTTCAAAGCAAAATTTGGATAAACAAATTCCCCTCTCCAAGTTTTCCACTGCCTTAACCGGGTATTGAACTCACACTCTTTGGGTCCTGTCACTAACTAACGCCTTTAGCCACTGTGCCATGTGTCCTCAAGGACAATACCCGGTTAAGGCAGTGGAGAACTTTCAGAGAAAAATTAACAGGAAATAACTGATAACTGACATCCATTAAACATGGCACGTGGAACTAGAACAATCTACCCCAGTGAGTGAAATAAAGGGTTCAGTTCGACATTCTAACCACCTGAAGAAGGCTGGAGCGTACAACGGCCGAAACTTTCTAATAAATATGGCGGCGAAGATGAGGACAATAGTCCGAATAATGTAAATGGTGTATCAACAATACCTTTTTAACAATCAATGCAATACTAAAAATACATCTTTATTGTAAAATTACCAACAATACATATTATGATCTACAAACTATATATCTAAAAAAGGCACAACTTTACCCTGACTGTATAAAATTTTATACAATATATATATAGGTTGATATGCCGCTAATCAAAATCAACCAAATTGACAAATAGAAGGTACTGCATGTCATTCACGTAAAGATGAACGCTAGTAATAGTTGAAAATGTAATTAATGATAGAAATCAACCATATTGTCTTGCGAATTAAATTTAGTACTAAACAGAGATTGTAATCAATACAGCATTCTTACTAGTGCAACTGAGACACTACCATTTTTTTCCATGACCAAAATGGATGATTTTCAACTGGGGCGTCGTGTCACTCTGATGTGAGTGTAGTTCGGGCTGCTGCCATTTCGTTTGCTTTCGTTTGATTTGTTTTACGGCATATCATGGGTTATTTAATGCCGACAAGATTTTTATTGCTGGTAATTTTTTTTTTCAAAAATGTATTGCTGGCAATATTTTTTTCCAAAAATGCATTTCTGGTAATATTTTTTTTTTCAAAAATATATTGCTGGTAATAATGTTTTCTTCAAAAATTCATTGCTGGTAATAATTTTTTACAAAAATGTATCGAAGTACTAAAACCTATTTTTACACTTTCATCGTGTTTTGACCCCATTTTGGGGGTTAATTATTTGCCCATGGCCGGGAGCCAAACTGGTGCTACCACCCCGGGTCAGGCTGGATCTGGGAACACCAGCAATTAAAAGGTGGTTCCACGCTCCTCAAAACCTCCTGATCAGAGGCCTTGCCATCGAATGTAATTTATCGTCATACCCAGGACCTTTGCGAGATATTTAATTAAAATAAAGCCGGCAAAAATATCAAAAACCTGTATTCCCTAAAAAGGAAATTTTTTACAAGAATGAGAAAAAGCATTTAGTATGTCATTTTTTTTCTAAAACAGAAAAGTTCATATCGTCAAATCACGATGAAAGTCCAGTTCTCGTTTGATCAACGAAGTAATGTCAAGCTTGGCCTACACTTAGATGTAGCACCGTTTATGAACAACGGGTACTGTAAGCAAAACCCGGGTATTCATCCGATTGTGCATAGTGCTAGCATCTTCTTCCATTAAAATCTTACTTGTTATGAAAACCACAGCAGAATCGTCCGGTGTTAATAAGAACTGTAGCGCGTTGATCATCACTAATGTTTACAGGGATATAGAAGGGAAGACGTACAGAGATTTTACCACTGTAAGTAATGATACCTGAAAAATAAATGGTTAGTAAAAAAGAATCCTCGGCGTACCAAGCATTTGTGCCACCCGGAGGCGGTCGGAGAATTTGCCGCCTGTCTAAACAACATTCCAAAACTGAACGTCAACAAAATATATATATAAAAAAAAAATTACAATACGGCAATTTATTTTTTCCTTGCAGACAAAAAATAAATAATTAAATAAATTTTTCACACATTTTTAACTATCATCACTTCGTCGCTGATGGCATCTCGAATGGCTTTGAAGACATGCAAGAATCCTTCAGTTCTTTCCACATTGCCGACATTCCAGTCTTCCTGCTGTAGCTAGATTTTCTGGCTGTGGAAATGTCGTGTGAGTCCTCTGGCTGATCGAGACATTTTATGGCAGATTGTACATGTCTGATCATTGGGGATGTCATATTCGTAGTTGACATCACGATGACTGTGCAGATGGCTGACAAGACCTGCTTTTAAAAAGCAAATGCGATCAAATTGATCACACGTAAACAACTCCTTTGATCCGCGTCCCGGTGGAGAGTTAATGCATATCGTATATCTGCCTGTACCTTTTTGTGCATATTCTATCATGCTCTTCTCAAAATGCTTGACACCAATAGCAACCAGATTTGCCAATGTTTGCCAATTTGATACCAGTTCTTCCCTAAATCTATATATGTCTTTTTGTGTGTGTCCTTCAAATTGTCTTTATAGCGTTTGCTGGGCTTACACTTCGGTCGTTTAACTCCCCATACATAACCTGTTTGGACGTGTGTCTTCTAGGCGGACAAGCTGATAAGGCCATCTAAGTTTCATAACCATTTGAAGATTACAGTTATCTGGGAAGGAAGTAAACGGAAGGGAGTTACTACTAGACTGCCAGCATATTTTACATCAATTTACTGTTGAAATAGCCAAATGTAACAGTAAGTCCTATTCTTATGGTTTCGTTTCTCGCACTTCATAACTGTGGAACTCTCTTCTGGTTTTTGGCTTCACAACTACCCATGATTTTCAAAAATTTTCAATTTACTCTCCTCCTGAATCCTATCATTCTATTGTCCTTTCAACGCATTAAATTCTTCTCATTCTTTCTCATTCCGAGTAACCCCTTGCTTCTTAATTGCATTATTGCTTTGCTTGGGGTAAAATGATTAAAAAAATATTTCTCCTCTTTTCTCGCATTTCTCGCCTGTGGAAGTCTCTTTCGATGATTTCCCCCCTGTTACTTATAATCATAAAAAAATTTAAATACAACGTCAATCGCCATCTTCTGTCTTCCGGAATCCTCTTCTTTTATTCTACTTTCTCTTCATTAAAGTGTTCTCACCGTCTTCAGATCTCAGTAAAATCTCGCCTTATAATAGCATTTACCGCCTTTCTTGGAGTGAAATGAAAATTGTTCATATATGGCGGAATAAATTTCTGCTCCAATGCCTAAATATCGTCTTTGAAAATCACTTAAAAATCTCTAAGCGAATTGTATATTTATCACATAAGTATATCCTGAAAGTTTTACGGATACCAATTGTTTAATAGGAATTGAACTGTGAAAACCTTGTCTTGGTTTGGTTTGGTTTGGTTTGGTTTGGTTTTTGTTTTACGGTATATCAACACCTCAATGGGTTATTTAATGCCGACAAGATTTTTATTGTTGCTATATTTTTTTTCCAAAAATGTATGGCTGGTAATAATTTTTCCCAAAAAGTATTGCTGGTATTAAAACTTATTTTTATACTTTCATAGTGTTTTCACTCCTTTTGGGATGGTTAACTATTTGCCCATAGCCGGGGCCCTGATAGGTGCTACCACCCTGGATCAGGGTGGACCTGGGAACAAAAGTAATTAAGAGGTTGTTCCATGGTCCTCAAAACCTTCTGATCAAAGCCCTTGCTGTCGGATGTAATCCATCGCGTTACTCAGGATCCCATTGAGTTGTACAGTAAAATCTGGCAGTGATTACGTGTCTTTATGCGTGTGCCGACCTTGTCGGGCACTTATGTTTTTTTTATTTCCGTTTTCATATGCCTCTGTGGGTTGGGGTTGTATCAATCTATGTGTCACGGTGTATGAGAACATTTATGCGTGTCTGTGGGTGGAGGATGCGTGGGCGCGTGTGTCTGCGTGCATATGCACAGGATGAAAGCCTTTACGCGCAAGGATGGATAGGCACATGTGACAAAATGAAAAATTGAAAATTGCAAAGAAAAAAGAAAAAAAAAAAGAAAGACAGGATTTCTATTCCAGGCGTAAAATTGATTAAAATGGTAAAATGTTTTATTCCATAAAATATTTATAAAGCACTTAAACTAGGAAATCCGAATGATGTATTGTTTAAAAATAAAGAAATGCTTAGGAATTACAGAACTCCGCTGTTCCGTACGCGAATTTTGTTGTACTGAGTATTTTCCATATGTATATGCTAGTACTATGTTATTGTTAAAAACATTCACTGAGTAGAAGTCCCAAGAGCCACTCAAGGTAGAGGGTTACTAAATAGAGTGTGTGATATAAATGAAAAGTAGGAAGAAAAGATTGAGAGGATATTCTTCTTATGCCACTTGATTTCTTGGGGAACATAGGACCGAATCAACATCTCTGCATCGGACACGGTTCCGGTCGATCCTCTTCAGCTTGGCCCATGTTGTGCCGGTTGCCTTCAACTCTGCGCCAACACCTCTGCTTCCCTTGTGGATTCCATTCAAACACCTGCCTGGTGACACTAGAAGCAGACTTGCGGAGTGCGGCCGAACTATCCCCATTTCCGTTTCTTGATGTCAGTCCCGATTGGGAATTGTCTGGTCCTGTCCCACAGTTTGTTGGTAGTTAAAGACTACTTCCGGCGACCTGATATTGAGGAGGTTCCTGAGAAATCCATCGGTAAATGTCGGAAGTTTGTGGGTGTTGGTCTTATTTTGAGATAAAGATTTTAGCGTTCGAGAAAGCGTCCACACGGCGGACCTGTTCCCCAAGGTAGCGGTTCTTGGAATAAGATTTCAGAGTGGAATGCCCTTCTTGCCAGATGAATACGTAAGAGATGAGGGTGGTTCAAATCTGTGGACGTAGCAAGGCTGTAAAGTCCTGAGCTCGTGGCACTAAAGAATAAAGCTCGTCGGAATATTGGCCAATAAATTAGTAACATGCTTACTACGTTGCGTCCTTTGGAAAGGGGCCTCAGGGAGAAAAAGGCCGCTTTTGAACTATGTCATGTTTAGAAAGTTAGAACTGGGCAGCTCCTGTGCGCAAATGGTAGCAATATTCCATTTCGGGTTTTGACTCGTCAAAAGAAATGAGGTAATTTCCTGACTGGTACAAAGAGCCAGAGATCTTTCAAGCATCTTTAATGATCGACCGTTTATGAGTTCCACTTGAGGTCTGGGGGAAACTTAAATGTCTATCTATCTCAGGCTATTCATACGTATCTATGAATCTATGTATCTATCTCAGACTATTCATATCTATCTATCTATCTCAGTCTGTTCATATTTTTTATCTCAGTCTATTCGTATCTATCTTAGTTTGTTCATATCTATCTATCTATATCTATCTATCTCAGTCTATGCATATCTATCTATTTATCTCAGTTCGTTCATATCTAACTTTTCTCAGGCTATTTATATCTATCTGCCTTTCTATCTATCTCAGTTTGTTCATATCTTTTCTTGAGATTACTGAATAAGTTACTGAGCAATGTTACTGAAAATAGGTAAGTGTTGCCCTGATGCTTGAAGAGGTTAGTGGTTGGGGAAGCATCGAGAGCCTGTTCCACAAAGTAACGATTCTTGGGAAGAAGTTGTTCGAATGGAACTTCCTCCATTCCAAAAGAATAAAAAAGGCATGAGGCTGATTCGATCTTATGTACTTGGCATGGCGAGACGTAGTTGTCAAGGTCTAAACTAGTGGAACAAATGAATGTAGCTCGTCTGTACATTTGTCATGGAAATATTGATATAGTAACAAGGGGTTTACGACATTGCGTCTGTGAGGGAGAGGATTTGTAAAATAAAAAATGATTCATTACCCACAAGGGCAAGTCGTCGCTTTGAATTATATCAATGCTGGAAATTTAGGATTGGCACAACTCTAGTCCGGATATGGCAGCAATACTCCATTTTGTGTCTGATCTGTCTTTTGAGAGAGCATAGAAGGAACCGACCATTTTTCCAGTCTCTGTAGCATTAGATCGTATACATTAGATCCACCTGGGGTCTGCGGCGAACTTGAGTCGCAATAGACGTTCAAAGTAAAGCGCCTTATTGAGAGTGAAAACTTTCATCATGAACAACATGTATATAGCTTACCTTAGGCTGGCACAGTGGTATTTTAGTAGGACCCGTAAAAAGTGCTAAATATCTTCAATGTCATCTAAAGCAGAAACAGGCAGAACAAGAAAAGTGTGTCGTGTTGTACAACGAATATTACGAGAACTTTTTTTCCATGTTTCCTATTTGATTCATTTATTTGCATGGTTCAAAACTATCAAATATTTTGTATTTTATGTTAATGAACTACTGTGGGAGCGGCCATCTTCCAATCGCGTAGGCAACTTCACCTTAAATTATGGAAATTAAAGAAGATCAAAGCAAACGCCTAAACAGCAATACGAATGAATGACTCGGGAATGACCCAAGTTGCATGATGTACATATACAAACACAAAAACAAATATAACTTGAGCGAGATTACAAATTCAAAATGGCGAACACATTGAGAGAAACACGAGTGACGTCAGCGAATGAGATCATTGTAAGGAAAACTAGAAAATAAAAGAAAGGGTGGACGACAGCCGAAATGGAAAATGTATGCAAGCTAAAGGGGAATGACTCAATAAAATTTGTGTGGAAATAGAAAGGATGATAAAGCAAATATCAATAATAACAGAATAAAAAAAAATAATACACTATTTACATTATCCTCATATTTGTCGCCATATTTATTACAACTTTTCGGCCGTTGCATTCTCCGGCCTTCTTCAGGTGGTTGGAATGTCGGTCCATATAACATCAGGGCAAACTTCAAAAGCTGGACACTTCACGGATATCTCTCCCGAGTAAACACCCCCTATAGTGGAGAACATGACTAAAGACTGTGTGTACGCTATCCCGTGCAGCTGCGGAAAGAAATATAAATGGGAGACAGGCCGCCCCCTCAAGGTAAGGCTTCAAGAACACCAGAAAACTGTAACACGGGGGGAAGTGGAAAAATCAGGCGTGACTGACCACATATGGAGAGAGAAGGGAGATCACCACCCTCTGTGGGATCAGGTTGAGATCATAGACAAAGAACACAATTGGAGAATTCGTAAACTTAAGGAATCAGCATATATGCTAGGCCACAAAAATCTCCTGAGCCGACCAAGCATAGAAATAAATACAATATGGGAACCAGTAATAAGGAGTACCGGAGAAAAAGAAATAACAACAACATAAATTGAGCTCTGGTAAAAACATGCAATGATAAGAGCAAAAAAAGTTGCAATATGGGCACTGGTAAAAAATAGTTGCGGAAGACATTAGGTTTATAATACCCAGAAATTCATACACAGATGTCCTCAAGGACACAGAGGATAAAGGCGTTAGTTAGATCCAGTGACGAGACATAAAGAGTTCAATACCCGGTTATGGCACTGGAGATAACTGACAACTGACATCCATTAAACAAATAAAGGGTTCAGTTCGACATTCCAATGGCCAAAACGTTGTAATAAACATGGCGACAAAGATGAGGACAATAGTCCGAATAATGTAAATAGTGTACATAATACTTCATCTCAGAAATATAGACAGATACTGAAAGGCCTAAACGTTGTAATAAATATGGCGACAAAGATGAGGACAATAGTCTGAATAATGTAAATAGTGTACATAATACCTCATCTCAGAAAATAATAGTTCAAAAGGTGAAAAAAATAAACTCTGAAAATAAAGAATGTAAAATAGTCCAATAATGAAGCGAATACGTCAGAGAGCTATTTCAATGAAAGAGAAACTAACAATACAAGGACTGGAGATATTGAAGTCTGAAATATGACCCGCACAAGAGAAAATGAACAGAAACAAAGTGATAGGATTAGATGACATTGTAACAGAGATGCTGACTGTCGTGGAGGATTTTGGCATCGACAAGATCACAAAAGTAATGATTGAAATGTACAATAGTGGCCACATGCAGGGGAAAATCACTCGTCGTGGCATTTCAACGTGCAACTGAATGCGAGCTCCATTGGACACTTTAACTTAATGAGCCACATAACCAAGTTAATAATCCGAATATTGATCGCGAAACACAATTAAACCGGAAATAGGAGAAGAAAATATGTGGTTTTGTCAAGGACACTACAACAAGAAATGAAATATTTATGATTGATATCAGAGAGAGGAATACAAAAGCAGAACGTACACTTGTCTTTTATAGAACATGCAAAATCATTTGACAAGATGCAACACATGAATCTATTTCACCTACAAGTTGAGCCAAAGATTTCTTGCCATTTTTGATTTATTAGAATAAAAAGATATACAGCAAATTTGACATATTGTTCTTCCTCAAAGTAGTCCCCGACGGCATCCAGAAACTTTTGCCAAGAGCCCCCAGTTTTGCAATGCAATTGGCGGTAAAAACTGCCTTGGATGCAAAGAAATCTTTGAGTGCCTGTCGTAAGCCTGTTTCATTTGTGAAGGATTTCCTACGAAGGTTGTTGCCCAGGGAATGGAAGAGATAGTAATCTGCTGGTGCAAGTTCCGGGGTAAGGTGGAATAATACAGTTCTAGGTAAAAAAAAAAAAGACTATTTACTAAAGTTATTACTATTTACTTAAGTTAATTAGAAGAAATGGAAAAAAAATCTGTTTGACTAGGTGTTCATTCAATTTCGATATTTGACATTAATTTCCTTCATAGCGATAAACAGTCATGGTTGACTTGCAATATTTTAGTAGAGAAGCATAACAATATTTAGAGGAGGAATTGTTATTTCAATTTTTATTGATTCTACTTGTTTCTTATGGTTAATTTATTAGCGTAAAGACAATAATTTGAAAACAAACTATGTTGCATTGTGTAATAAAACCATAGCCAACATTTTTATTTTCAAGTTATAATCGTATGCACAGGAAAACCAGAATTTCTTTTATCATTGTATAAAATATCAAAATGCTTCATAAAGGAAACTATCTAATACTAATCTTTGATTTTTGCTTGAAATGAGGAACGGTGGGTAAAAATTTACACGATAAACAAAAGACTTCTTACTATTTTTGATTTCTTAGAATAAAAAACAGATATACAACAAATTTGACATATTGTTAGTCCTCAAAGTAGTCTCCGACGGCATCCAGAACCTTTTGCCAAAAGCTTCCAGTTCCGCAATGAACTGGCGGTTAACATCAACTGCCTTGGATGCAAAGAAATCTTAGAGTGCCTGTCGCAAATCTACCTCATTTGTGAAGGATTTCCCAGGAATGTGCTTGTCCAGCGAATTGAAGTGATTGTAATCTGTTGTCGTAGTGTCCAGGGAATAAGTTTGATTGAATAGAATCTTCCAGTCAATCTCCATATGGTATTCCTGGCCACTCGTGCCACATGAGGTTTGGTTGTCATTGTCATTGAAGAACAGTACACCCTTGCGATTAACCAACCTTCTGCTTCAGTGCATGCTGCACGCATTCCAACTGCTGCGAGTACAGTGCCGCAGTGATACCTTGACCCGTCGGTAGCAATTCATAATGTACGACTTGTCGACTAGTCCAACAGTTACGGATCAGGATTTGCCTGGGTGTACGCGGGGCCTTGTGGCGACGACCAATGTCTGGCACCTTTTTTAGTTTCACATATGACCCACTTTCTGTCACTGGTGAGCACTAGATCAAATATTGATAAGTCACGTTAGCGAGAATGCAACGAGAAATAAGAGGTCACTCGTTACTGCTTCCTGGACCGAGAGTGTGGGGCACCCATTTGCTTAACTTTTACGCCTTCCCTATGCAGTGCAGATGAAACCTGCCTGTTTCATCAAAAGTCCGGAAACATTCGGCAAGATCACCACACCTTTTTCTCTTGTTTTCATCTGTGACCGCCTTCAGGGCCTCATCATCCAGGACGTATAGCCGGTCACTGCTGGTTTCATCACAAAGGGGCAGATCTTCCGATATGGATTTCTGGAACCAGTATCAACATTATCCCCAAGGGGCCTACGTATTCGACGACTTATTGCGACTGCGAACAACACCGGAAAGAGCTGTTTCGACAACCACATGTTTTATCACCGCAGCTCAAGCTATGATGAATGTGCGTGCGCAACGCACCTGCATTGGACAAGAGCAACGCCCCCACCCCTATCGCTTTCTCGTCACGTGACGAACTCATTTGCGTATTAGTGATCACTTCTTCCCACACGACGTCAACAGCGGTAAGGACTTTTTGATTATCTTAAAATGACTTTAGAAAATATAGAATTTATACTGAAAGCAAACTGCAAGTAAGTAGAAAAAATAGAAAAGGGTATAAGACAAGGGTGTGTCTTCTCTCCAGACTTGTTGAACCTTGCAACAGCGAGGTTATCCTATTAGAGTTGGAGACCTTACAAGGTCTTATTATTGAGGATGTAATCTTAATAACGTAGATGACACTGTTTTGTTGGGAATCGCGGTAAAAAAACTACAGGACGATCTCGACAAGGTACTAAAGGAAAGGGAAAATAGTAGACAAAGGATCAATTGTATGAAGACAAAAATATGGTCATCATCAAGAGAAATAACCCAAGTACAGAATTTAAAATATCAGGGAAGTGTTTAGAAGAGAACTGAAAATGCAAACCCGAAATCCGAATGTGAATCGGATTAGCAAAAGATGCCTTCCAGAAGCTAAGCAAAATATTAAGAAAAAGAAAATTTTCGTTAGAATCTAAGAAAAGAGTGCTGGGTTGCTATGTGATATCAATACTCTTGTATAGCAGTGAATTCTAGACAATATTCTCACGGATGAGGAGATAACTGGATACTGCAGTACTGTGGCTCTAGAGAAGAATGCTAAGAATTCCATGAACGGAACGGGTAAGCAAGGAATAAGTCTTAAAGAAAATGGTAGCAAAAAGAACATTCTACTCAAAATCAGCAAAAGAGAGAAAGAGAATTTCTAGAACACATACTCTCATCCTTAACATTGGTTTATTGATATTTTCTGGATCTGCGAAAGTTCTATATCACGATTTCTTCAGAAGGTGGCAATTGTCATTTAATATACGCCACATAATGTTCTAAACATAACATGATTGAAGTGGGTCGAAGAACAGAAAAATTAAATAAAAGATTCAATGGCCATATGTCTATAGTCACACACAACAATGTGATACCAACGGAGCTTACAGAATCTTTTATTACAAACGACATTCTGGGAAAATATCCAGAATCTACCGACTTTCCAGCCCTTAAAAAGCATGAGGATAGTTACGTATGCAAACTACTACCTTCTTGAATGAACAGAATGACAAGAGAATTCCATAGGATTTATACTATTTTGCTTGATTAATTCCGCTTAGTAACTAATAAACTAACGGAAAATTCCAAGATGAGAATAATCACCATATTACGCACGTTTTAGTTGAATACCATTCATGCTAGCGGCGTTTCATTACTTTTGACACATTGATTACCACTACAGCCGTTTTCTCAAGACAAGTGACGTTTGTACAAAGACTTATAATTGTTTTGTATTTTTTTTTTTTGTATTTTTATACTTGTATAAAAATTTCAAACAGAACTTGAAGAAGACAGACCTACTGTTGAAATATTTTTAAACATTATCAAATACCGTGTCTTTTCTTTTCTTAAATCGCGCTAAATAATAATAATAATAATAATAATAATATACAAAAATAAATACAAATAGAAATAATACAAAAATGCAAAAATAATACAAATACAAAAAATTATTCTCACGAGTACAGTCCACACCTTACGAAGGGCTTTATCGATGTAAAATATGCTTTTTTTTTTTTTTTTTTTTTTTGTTTGTTTTTTGCTGGGGGGTCGAGATTCCAGCAGACTCATTGAAGAGATTACTGGAAGTCCATGTCTTAAAGAAATAAAAAAATGTTCTCACGAGTACAGCCCACACCTTACGAAGGGCTTTACTCATATAAAATATGTGTGTGTGTGTGTGTGTGTGTGTGTGTGTGTGTGTGTGTGTGTGTGTGTGTGTGTGTGTGTGTGTATTTTAATTGGTTAGTGGAAAATGTCATGATGACATTTCTAACCTTAGATCTCTGGGCGGGACCCGGAAAGAAATGAGTACACACCAAAAATCAAAGGAAATAAAATAATAATAATAATAATAATAATAATATAAACATAATATATAAACCATGGAGTCATAGGTCATTATTAGATGTTTACATGACAAGTTTTGATGTGAAAATCTATAAAAAAAAAATGAAAATACTTTTGATACAGCATAATATATAAACGTGATATAGACAGAAAAATCTCGTTATCCATCGTCTTTAGATGTGTAGATGAAATAATCTTAGAGACAAGGTATGTAAAAAAGAAAATTACGTCTGATACGGCCCTTAATATTACAAATGTATAAAATGTATTTGGGGAAACTTATAAAGCATCGAATATATTAGATTAGTTTGCATTGAATCTCGTACAAATGCCCCTGGTTGTTGAAACATTGTATGGACTAATAAAACTATGGTATCATTTATTTTATTAGTACTACAAAGAACACAATGAACACAGGAAATGAATTGTAGTTTTGTCTGAGGTCCAGATGTCTATGAACGCAAATGAATGTCAATTATGTCTGAAGAAACATGATCGAAAAAAATGAAGATGAAGAAATACAAATTTCTCAATATCCATTTATGTCAATGAACTTTATAAAGTAAATTTTTATTTATATGTATCATAGATTTTACAAGTATTGGAATATAGTGGCAGGTTTGGCTAAAGGTAGATTATTAACCATTATCTGCTCGAGTAAATCGCTTTTAGACACAAAATATATTTTCTCTGATTTTGTGCTACTTCAAAATCAATTATCGTCATCGGCTTTATCTCGTATCCCAGATCTGAATTTTGATCGCTTCCTTTATGATGATGATGATGATGATGACTAAATTAGCCGCCAACGTGCAGGTTCAAGACCAGAAGTTTCCAGATTCAACAAAACCTGATCCCGTCATCCATTCCCTATCGCCGTTTGGCTTTGCAAGATTCTGGGTGAAAGAAAATCAGAGTAGAAGAAAGTGCCGATGGCATGAATTTGTTTAAGGTGGACCTCAATTTACCAGGAAGTGACCCACACACTTGATTTCATGAGCTTACTCTGCGGCACATATGGAATGAGACATCTAGTCATGAAACTTAAACGGACTGCCGCTGACTCTGTTATAATTTCAAGTGGCACCTACTGTAGCATGTCTGTCATGCGTAGCCCTCTTCATCCGCTGGTTCAACCATTGAAATCTTTTGCAATTATCATTAGCTTGTTCCACCGTTCTTAGCAAATATTTATCTCAAATATTTATGGATTATATAAGTTCACAACTGAATATTTCAAAAGAGTTTTAAGAATTCGGTTAAAGTATGACTAAATCACTTACATTAGAATTAGTTGCAAATAATTAAGGGGGAACTACTCTTTAATGTCCGGTAGCGTTCCGGATATCGGCACGGAAACTGGAAAAGGCTAACTGAGTTAAAATTCCGGGTTAAATTGTAGCGTTTACTGCGGCACAAATGCCCTCATGAAAGGAATGAGTCCATATCTTTTCCCACTCGCTCGATAAATTGGATCAATAGCAGATAAAATATGCTCTCTGGACTTTCTTTTTACAAAGAGGCGCAGGTTATGTGGATATATGTGTGGAAGATAACGGTTAACCCTACACGTGAACAGGTTAAGATTGTAGTGATCAGGGAAGCATAATCTTGGGTGTCGGTTCCACTAGGCAGTGGTACATGTGAAGAAGCTGCCCAGGTGGTAATTACTCTAAGAGGAAGAAAAATCTGAATGCATCATCCCTTTGACTCAGAGATGAAAGTGCAGTCAAAATCTCAAAAGGCACATGTTCAAACCTCTGCTGCTAAGTTGATGCTCCCAATCTTCTGGGACAGGTGAGGTGCTGCTTATAGAATCTACCACAGAAATCCATATCCATCATGCTTAATCTCTATTGAAATTACAGGACGTCATTGAAACCTAAAGAGGCAGCATATTATATTATGCCATTAAATTCCTTGAGGAACATAAGACCGCAAGAAATCATTGCGCATGCTCTAAGCCAGTTTTTTTTTTTTTTTTTTTTTTTAGTGAGTAGGTTATTAAGCCTACTGCACAATCCCCAAGCGAGATGATCAGGTTTTGAATTCAATGTTGTCCTTCTCCTAGACCAGTTGCCATCCAAGAACCCGGTCTGTCCTGCTATTAACCCATGGGAGAAAAAGAGGATTCAGACTTAATGATTTCTGTAAAAAAAATATTTTGATATGAAGCCATCTCCATAGATGGGGAGATTTCAATTTAATATTTTAGTATATTTGCTATTCTTAATACTCTATGCCCTTATCATTTAAAAATGGCTTTCTTTAAAAGTGTTAACAGTATTTAAATATCTGGGAGGTCTTTTAACATAGGTTGGAAAGTGCGACACTGAAACCCGAAGGTGCACTGAGATGACCAAAGATGCCTTCCAAAAGCTAAGCAGAGTATTAAGAGTTAGAGAAAATTTCGTTGGAACAAAGAAAAGAATACTGAAATGTTACGTGATATCTGTCCTCTTAGGGCAGTGAATGTTAGACAACCACCTCACAGATGAGGAAGAGACCTGAAGCAACAGAAATGTGGTTCTACAGAAAGATGCTGAGGATGCCATCTGAACAACGACTAGGTTTTGGAGAAAAGTGAAACGAAAAAGAAACATACTGTTAGGCAGTTGTCATTTCTTGGGCACAAAATGAGGAAGGCGTGCTTGGAAAATCTGATACTCACAGGCATTGAGGGTAAGAGGGACAAATAAAAACAGCGCTTCGGCTTAACATACTTGATGGGCTTGAGTAAATGGATGGGAGTACAGTGTTTGGGAGAAATAACAACAAAAAAAACTTATCAAGTGCTACAAGGGTTAGGAAGAAGTGGAGGGTCATGATCGCCTACGTCTTGAAGTAGCACGGTACATAAAGAAGAAGTGATAATAACGTAAGTGATAATTACCATGCAGAGTTGATTTCTTTGAACACACTGTTTCTATCTATCTATCTATCTATCTATCTATCTATCTATCTATCTATCTATCTATCTATTTGTATGTCTGCAATGGCAAACTACTATCATTATTTTTTTTAATATCGGGGCGCACGTGTTCAAATGACTCCGAGCCAAAAGGTCATTCTAGTCACGTGAAACTATAATCTAAATTCCAGCACAATAACATAGGTTTATAAACCACGTTCATTTTAAACTCCTGACCGTTAATCACAAAAAACTAAAGTCCACGGGTACATTTCAACTACGTCAATGTACTATATATATATATATATATATATATATATATATATATATATATATATATATATACAGCACGCATTTTTCAAGGTCAAAAATATGGGGTATCCAGTGAGGATATATATATATATATATATATACTGTGTATTTAGGAACCAATTGTTTTCAAAAGCAAATAATTTTGGGACATTTTGCGTTAATTTTAATTTTAGTTTTTCCACATTAAGAATAATCTCTTGTCAATAAGAAAGAAACTCCGAAAGAAACTTTGGAGAATTCTTGACGGAATTTCTTCCTTGTTTAATTTGGGAAAAATTTACGTTGTTTTCAATATATATATATATATATATATATATATATATATATACTTTATTTTAGGATATTACATAAAAAACATGTAAAAGAAAACGCTACACAAATGCAATCATGTTTCGATGTGTATTAATACATCTCCAAATATGCTTATATATATATATATATATATATATATATATATATATATATATATATATATTTTTTTTGATGTAAAATCTTAAAATAAAGAATATTGCTCTACTTTTTGTATTGATCCTCTATTAAATTTAATGTTCTGTAAGACGCAATTGGACTCTATTCGTTCTCATTTCGTGTATACATATATATATATATATATATATATATATATATATATATATATATGTGTGTGTGTGTGTGTGTGTGTGTGTGTGTGTGTGGGCTGTATTTTTATATGTTTATGTGTATTTATGCATATATGTATGTATGAAATATAATAAAGGGTAAGACAATACGTTTTCGTTCATTCCACTAATAATAATAATGATGGCCGGCTACTGATTTGCGGGCGTCCCATTTCCGATGCTGATTACTCAGGAATATACTCGTTTCTTTCAATATCTACAGAAGTCACCTTTGGTTTATACTGCAACGGTCCTTAATAATAGAACGCGTCAGTTTAAACAAGAATTTAAAGAAGGCCTGTACTCTTGGTCACGATGACTTGTGACTTCGTGCCAGCACAAACATCGACGGCTTTGAAAATATTTGTCTACGCAATTTTGAAGAATGCTGTGTTCTGGTATCTCCTCCCCAGACCGTTAACGACAAGAAATCACCTCACTAGAAAATCGACCACGGCTCGGTTTGAAACCGGATCTCAGGTTTAGAAAGCGAACGGTCTAACGACAACTAGATTACGTTTGTATTTGTGTGCACGTCAGTGAATTATTTCTTGTAAGTGTTTGAAGGAGGCACAAACACAGACTCATAGACAAAGAGAGAGAGAGAGAGATTTTTTTTTTTGTCAGCCATATTGATTTTATTTTCATTGTCTTAAGTGACTAACTCCAGTCTGCGGGAAAGGGTTTTTTTTTTTTAATTTACTGCCCAAAACAAAGCGTTTTAATCGGATTAATTCCCGTTATATTCGCATGCAAAGGAGCACTTCAATGAGTTATTAAAAAAGCTTGGTGGGAGCTAGCAAATTTCTTTTGTGTCCCAGTTATCGGTATTCAAGTCCTGGCAGGCAATATTGTTATGAATGTGGATGTTCTGCGTAAAGGGGTCGCAGCAATTGGGGAAGACAATTTCCTCGCAGTTCCTGAAACATTCTTTGGCAGTCTACACGTTGGTATACTTATGAAAAGCTGCCAGATTCACACAGTATAAATAATTATCAATATATTTGAGTCAAGTAATTAAGAATTAGTCCCCAACCCAGAGACCATTGTTCGAATCTAAATACGGATAAAATTTTAAGTACGTCATTTCAGCTTAATCAAAGCCATATTTTACAAAATAAAATCAATACTACACAAACTTCTCTGCCCATAAAGATGATTAGACTAATCTATAATATATAAAAATGAACACACACACACACACACATATATATATATATATATATATATAAGGCAGGATATGTGTGTGTGTGTGTGTGTGTGTGTGTGTGTGTGTGACGAATGCACGGCCGAAATTTTCGACGAATTTGCACCAACATTTACATGCACATACTCCAAATTGGCGGGAAGGCCAAGACCGACTTTGTATTTCACAACTTCCATCGATAGTGGAAATAATCGATTTTTTCATGCTTCTACGGCAGTTTTCATGTAGTTTGCGGCTATTTTATACTGACCAGAGTAAGAGCCAATAGCTAGCTGCCACGAATAGGCAGGAAAATTCTATTGGTCAGCGTGAGAACCAACGGCTGACTGACACGAATGTTAACTAGCATGCAAAAAAAATCGATAGCTGCATTCGTCACAAGGGGGAAAAATTTAAATCTGCATAGCACTTTACTCCAATTGGCTCATTCGCTTGCTTAAACTCAACGTTGATTCTGATTCCGAAGAACTGGGTTGGATGTGAAAAGGTATTTGTTGTTAACATTCTTTTTTCATTCGGTTTTTCCAGTTACGAGTTCTTTTTTTTAAAGCTGATAAATTTGTATTCATTTTGTTTAGTTCTTTTTTTCGTAAGAGATTTAATGTTTAGTATAGAGCTTAGAAAAAATTCGCAGTGTGAGATAGGCAAGAAGTAAGGCATGTAGCAAAATCAGCACGGCAAAGGGCACTCCTTTAAAGGCAAGGAAGGGCACAAATAATTTAAGTCAAGTGATAGCGATTGCTGTATGAGTCGTAGGATTTTTGAATCAAGCACGGGCGACGCCGGGCCATGCTGCTAGTGTATATATAATATGTGTAAGAAAAGTAAAAATTTCTATTTTTATTTCTGACTTTATAATTTTAATAATTTTTAAAAAATCTTGTTTTCATTTACTTTCAGAAGCCTATTAATAATGAATGCACAAGAACACATCTTTGTTAACCTCCTATACACCCCCAACCTAGATTTCTTTGTGTGGAGTTTCATAAAAACAAAGGTTTACCACCAAAAGATCAACTGTTTAGCTGAGCTTAGAGAACGCATTCAGTTAGCCGTGCAGGAGATCACTCCTGAAATGCTTCAAAATGGGTTTCACAACGCTAAGGATAGATTTGAAATTTTCAGGGGCACCTGTTGGAAATTTTCAATGAAGTTTTGACGTAGGATTTATAAATCTATTTGTTTTGAATCATAACTAAGTAATAAATATATATATAATTTTTTAATTTGTCCGATTTCATTGAAAAAGTTTATTCTGGGACGCTTTCTCTCTCTCTCTCTCTCTCTCTCTCTCTCTCTCTCTCTCTATCTATCTATCTATCTATCAATCTATCCATATATATATATATATATATATATACACACACACACACACACACACACATATATATATATATATATATATGTGTGTGTGTGTGTGTGTGTGTGTGTGTGTGTGTGTGTGTGTGTGTGTGTGTGACGTCGTCCCCTGGTCGCAGCGCCAACTGTGACGTTCTATTCTGGTCTACCACGGCACCAACTGTGACGTCCCTAAACAGCACCAATTGTGACGTTCTCGCCGCGGCGCCAGCTGTTCGCTCCTCGCTGCTCCGTTCGGGTGTCGCTGCTCCAAACGTGACGTCCGCCTGTCGCGTCAGTCGTGTTGTCTCGTCCTGTGACGACCAACTGGCTTGGTATCGGTCGCGGCACCCAAATGTGACGTTCTAACCTTTTGGTGATTCGGGTGGGAATCTGGTTAGATTTGATATCAGCCTCGTCGTTCCCAACTCGCTTCCAACGCCTGGTTACCAAGGTAACTGCATTGATCTCCAGTCTGCCTACCCACGTTGTGAATTGATCTTAGGCAGACGAGATCAATCAGTGGTTGGGGCTGTAATGCAAACCGAGTTCAACGGGGGTGATACCACACAAATATGCATAAAAGAAAAGAAAATGAAAACTCAAAAAGTTCAAAGTATCAAAGAAAAAGGTAACAAACTTTATGTCTAGTTGTTTGATACATAGGACTGCATCTATCTCCCGACCCGTTCTATGGATTGTGACACGTCGTTTTCCGTTAGGCGAGTTTTAACGCTTCAAGTTGTTTGCTCTCTAAGAAATTGGTTTTTCTGTGTGTCTTCGGACGAAAGTCGAAAAAAACTTATTTCGGTGGTCTGGATCTAAGTCGCTCTTCAAAATAATTGTTCTTGGGTTGAAGAGGAGTCCGGAATTTGCGTGAATCTTGGTCAGCTATCTACGAGGCGGCTTCAACTGGAGACTCAACTCAAACTTTTCTGGAACTGAACTCACTGGAACTGATTTCTGCTCGTTGTGGCTTCGCTTATATGGACGCCGACCAAAACCGGGGTGGGTCTGTCGGCGTCGGGGTTTCCTCGATAATTCTAAATACATATCCACCTCTCTGGTTAGGAATTTCCATTTTTTTCCATTTTTGGGAACCTTTCCTCACTCCCACCTTCTCACCATACTTCAGAGGGCGCGAACTGCCCTCCCCATTTCTTCGTAGCAGCTTCTCATACCTACACTTTGGATGGCGGCGACAGCCTCCCTTGTGTGTCACGTGATCACCACTTGACCAATGATGTCTCAGTCGGGCGTGGATGAATCCGCGGCTTTGTTTCAGGAAAAAAATATCTTAACTAAAAAAATTATCCCTTCTTTTCCTTTTCTTCGTCTTAATCGCCGTTATCATTTTCCCTAGCCGCAACGGCGGTGGTCATAACTCTTGTTCAACACCTGGTCTTCGTCAATTATTTTATCGCCAATTATCAGAATGGGTGGTCTTCTTAACACGGCCAACGTCGCCCCGAAAATACATTTCTAAATTCCCATTCATTTCCATTCGGTACATATTTCTGATAACATAATTTTATTATCGCAGGCCAAGGATGTTCCGTCGAAGGAAATCGGTCATCGGACACTCGTGGGTGGCCTTTAATTTTTCATATCTGTCCAAAGTCCTTTTAGTTGCCTGTTTTTCGTCACTTATCGAAATAACATTTTCATTTGAATTTTTCTTTGGCCAGTCGGTCTGTAGTTGATAATAAGATGCCTTCCCGTACCAATAGTTTGTTTTCATATCCTTAGATAACACAGCCGTCGCCAAAACATATCTGATTCTTTCTTTCTTTCCCTTTCTTTTTACTCAGAATTTCCCTGTCATTGTAATGACACCCTTTCGCCATTTGTTACTTATCAAAATATCCCTTATCCATTGTCTCTTAGCCGTGTGTGTGTTCTGCTTATCATCTACGTTTGGTCTCGCCTCCCTTTCTGCCTTCTTTTCTTTCTTTTCTTTTTCTGCCTCGTTAAATGGTGCCACATATATATACAGGGTGTCCATAAAGTTCGTGTGCAGTTTTAAAAAATTTAACTTTATTTGTATTTGCGATAGAAATGATCTGTAAAAAAAGTTATAATCTTTAATGTACCTAGCTTTAAGTATAGCTAAAATAACTAATGTCATTTCAGGCATTACTGTAAATCAGTTGGCAAATGTTTTCCGTGAACTGCAAAATCGTATTACACTTTGTATTGCTAATGATGGAGGACATGTGGAAACTTATATAAAATTTCAATAAAACATTAAAAAATAGAGATTTATTTCTTTCTAATCATTTTTACAAATTATTTCTATCCAAAAACAGTCGAATCTGAAATAAAAAAATAAATGCCGTGAAACAGAATAATGAAAAACTAACAATGGTGCTGCTATATTGTGTAACCCAGCTGGGAAAAGTTTTAATGAAAATGAATTCAAAGTAAACCGAGAGATCCTAAAGTTCACTACCAAGCTATAAGCGTGGTTTAGGGCTTATATATATATATATATATATATATATATATACATTGCACTTTGACATTTCTTTTTCATCTCATTTAAAATCATTTAATATATATATATATATATATATATATATATATATATATATATATATACATTTTATGTATATACATTCTTTTTTTTATAGATACAAATATTTAAGTAAATGTTCTGTTTATAATAAACAGTATTAACAACATTTACCGGCCTGAATATCATTTTATATATATATATATATATATATATATATATATATATATATATATATATATATATATATATATATTCACCCAATACGAGGCTCAAGAACAACTCAAGATAGAGTGTTCTATTCTTATTTAGTTCTAGTCTATTTTAGGTTGACCTGGCTTTTGTAAAGGTAGAGGATAGCATGATTGATGATACGACGGTATTTGGTTGCACCTCCAAAACTCTAGATGACCAGAGTTTAGCAGCTAATCGCTCTTCGGACCTAGTTCAATGGAGAAAAATGGCTGGCCGCATTGAAGCCTCAAAACCCAAACGAGTCTACGTTCCGTCTTCACCAAGCGGACCCTGAATGTTCGCAATGAATGGGAGTTCTTTCAAGGAAACCCCAGGTCCTTGAATCCCTATTGGAACTTAAGCTCAACTTAGACCCTAAGCGGAACTCGTATATACGATCCATCATTAAAGAGGGTGGAAAAAGGGTCGGTTCCCTGTACCGCTTCAGTCCCTCGCTCATGCTATCTTCTACCTTTACAAAAGCCAGGTCAGGCTGAAAATGGAGTACTGTTACTATATAAGGGTAGGTACTTTCCAATCTTCACTTTCAAATCTCTGCGTGATGAATTATTTTCCATCCTATAAAACCTTTTCGACAGAAGAAACGACGCAAGTTTCCCGCTGCTCTATTGCTATTTCCATGGAAAATGTTCAGATGAACTACATTCCTTAGTTCCACCATTTCTAAACTTCACGGTTAAGACCCACCATGACCACGGACATTGAAACGAACCACCCTCATTTCCTTCTTCCTTCGAACGTCTACTTTGAAGAATCGCCTGCCAAGAGAATAAATCCTTGTTCAAGTCTCTGGTTAACCGTTATCCTCCTACATTTCATCATAAAATGTGACCTTACCTCTTACTCTTGGGCTTTGTACAGGATGAACATTAATCCCTAAAACTTTTACTTTTTGAAGGCATCTTTCGCTATTCTAATATGCCTTAGTATTTGTGTCATATTTCCCGTTGTCTAAGATAATAAGATTTCATAGTTACATTTCTTCTTTTGTTTTGTTTTGACATCTTCCTATTATTTGTTATCCCAAATTAGTAACTCACATTTTCAGTTGTCCCTTTTGCTAACGACTATAAATTCGAACCTGCGTCCTCCTTGGCAGGAGAAACCGTCATTAGAGCTGACGTACTTTAGTCCGTACCGGCGACGAAGTGCGTCCATGATAAGCAAAGTTGAATAGTGACTTATAAATGCAAATCTCTCTAACCCTGAATTTTCGCCTGTCGTAATGAATGGGTGTCCTTTCAAGGAAACCCCAGGTCCTTGAATCTCTATTGGAACTTAAGCTCAACTTAGACCCCAAGTGCAACTCGTATATACGATCCATCGTTAAAGGGGGTGGGAAAAGGGTCGGTTCCCTGTACCACTCTAGTCTCTCATTCATGCTATCTTCTACCTTTAAAAGAGCCAGACGATGCTGAAAATGGAGTAATGTTACCATATATGGGCAGAAACTTTCCAGTCTTCACTTTACTATCTCTGTGACCTTGTCGGTGATGAATTATTTCCAACCTAAAACAACCTTTCAACAGACAAAACGTCGCAAACCTCTTGCTGTTTTATCGCTATTTCTAAGTAAAGTGCTCAGGCGAATTAAATTCCTTAATTCCACCGGTTCTAAACCTCACAATTAAGGCCCGACCTACTATGCGCCAATCAACCTCATTCCCTTCATATTCTATGGGTGAGATGGAAGTTCCACTCGAGCAGAGTCTTCCTACAAGCCACTGCCTTTTGGAATCGACTCCCAAGATGCTGCTTCCCTCATCACTTTCACTCAACAAATTCTAGGGTTAACCGTTATCTTAAACACGTATCCGCGTAAGCTGTGCCTCTTACTCGGCATAGTCCTCTAAATCAAGTGGTCCTCAGGCTTTGTACAGGACAAACAACATTGTAAAGAATGTGATAATTTAATAAGTGATAATTATTAAATTAAGTGTTAATTTAAGCGTACTATTAAGGCATTCCTTTAATATTTCTTTAAAGATTTATCAAAAATACTTTTGTTTTTGAACTCATAATAATGTGAATTTCTCATCATTGACCTAATGAAAGAATTTATGTTCTCTTCCGAAAAAGGAAGACATCAATTATTCATTAATTCACTTATAAATCGTTTTAGAAAATCTGACACGTTATTCAATATTTACAGGTTAACATTGAACAAACAGACCTTTTGTAAGCGCCATTGGCTTCTTTGTAATTAACAGGATAAAGAATAAAAAGAAAAACGTTTATAGATTTGAAATGTTTCGCTTTTATTAAAGCTTCATCAGAATTTTTTTAGGAAAATGAGCTTTGGAAGAAAAAGTTCCGTTAATTTTAGTTATGTTTGTTATTCATTGATTAGGCAGATCTCAGGCTCAGGTGTCTTTGCAGTATTAACCTTTGTATTTGTCTCTGTCTATATCACTGAGATGAGGTATTATGATTACTTGCATTATTTACATCATTCGGGCTATTACCCTCATCTTCATTGCCATATTCACAATATTTCAGCCTCTATATATCTGAGATGAGGTATTATGATTACTTGCATTATTTATATTATTCGGACTGTTATCCTCATCTTCATTGCCATATTCACAACGTTTCAGCCTCTATATCTCTGAGATGAGTTATTATGATTACTTGCATTATTTACATGACTCGGACTGTTATTCTCATCTTCACTGCCATATTCACAACGTTTCTGCCGTTGTACGCTCAGACCTTTATGTCTATGTCTCTCTATATATCTGTCTATAACTCTGAGATGAGGTATTATGATTACTTGCATTATTTACATTATTCGGACTGTTATCTTCATCTTCATTGCCATATTCACAACGTTTCAGCCTCTATATCACTGAGATGAGGTATTATGATTACTTACATTATTTACATCATTCGGACTGTTATCCTCATCATCACTGTCATATTCACAACGTTTCGGCCTCTATATCTCTGAGAGGAGGTATTATGATTACTTACATTATTCGGGCTGTTATCCTCATCTTCATATTCACACTTGAATTGTGATTGGAAGATGATTTATTCTTTTATTATTTCGTCCACCGGGGTAAATTGTTCTAGTTCCTTGTCTGAATGTCTCAGTTTAACTCGACGCTCCCATTTTGGTTCATTGCAGTGGCCTAGTATTGAACACACAACTCTTTGGATCTCACCAACGTCTTTATCCTAGAGGACAGCTGTGTACGGAATTTTGGGACTTATAAACCTATGTTTCTCTTCATATTTTTATTAGTGTTCATATTACACTTTTTGCCCCTTTTATACTTCTCCCAGACCCTGTTCTGTCATTCACTTACTTAAGCCCGCTAGGTATGTCATGCGTTGCTTTCCCTTGTCTATCTTTCCCTCTATCCGCACTGTGAGTATCAAATTTTCCAAGCTCTCTTTTCTCATTACGTGTCCCAGAAATGTCAGCTGCCTCTTCCTGATGTTAATTATAAGCTTCCTTCTTGTTTGCATCCTCTCCAAAATCTCATCGTTGCTCACATGTTCGGTCTATGGTATCCTTAGCATCTTTCTGTAGAACCATACCTCTATTGCCTCGAGTCTTTTCTTCATCTTTGAGGAGACCGTCCAACATTTGCTGCCGTAAAGGAGGACAGATATCACGTAGCAAGTTTATGCCAGTTTCGTTGTGTACGTCTGTATAATTCCTGAAGATGCTAGTGGGATGTTGGCGTACGAGCTATGTTTCTGTGTCATATTTCTAGTTGGTCTTTCTGGATTTGGTTGATAATGCGTTCCTCTAGTGAGCATTTTGTTTCTGTCTGCTAGGACCCCTATGTTGGCTGGAGGATGTTTGGTGTGGGATTGAAATATTTACGTTACATCGGCCGCAGTTATACGATTCTTAGATTCTTTAAATATGGGTTTTATGAAAGTTGGTGATAGGAAAAATGTGTGTTTGGCGTATGCTTATCGATGGAAATATGTATATTAGTATCCCTTCTAAATATTTTCTTCGTAGTAAAGAATGTTCATTTTTTTATATAGAGTGGTATTCTTAATTGATTCAAATTCATATTGTCAGTATCACAATGATTTTTTTTTTTTTTTTTTTTTTGCTGTAACCTCTGAGACTGAATTTCTGAGAGATAGGCAGTTTGCTCGAATCCTGTGGTTAAAAAAAAAATAAAACACGTGCTAAGTATTTCTTCTTTTTTTTTTTTTTGCACATTTCACATTTCCAGTAAATCTTATTGTTCACTGTTTTGTCCTTAGTATATAGATATGTCCATCCAAACACAACTTCTTTCCTTTTTTCGCTCTCAAAAAAAGTTATGTCCATCACTAGGATACGAGATCTCCAAAATTACTGAAATAGAAATAGAAAACAAATAGAGAAAAAAAAATCAAAGCTGCTAAAGTTGAATTTTGTGGCTCCTTTTATATCCAGCTCCGTTGACGTATCGTGAGACGGCGCCGTTTACGTGGTGCTTCAAGCTTCGAAATTAATTCGAGCAATCTGCCTTTTGAGCAATTGATAGTTTGAGAAATTATTTTTCGAGCCATTGATTTCGAGCAATTTACTGTCGGACAATTGATTTCGAGCAATTTACCTAGATCCAGTCCTCTTAACGTGAATCTGCTCGTAGTGTAGTGGTTATTTGCCCGAAAAATCGAATCGGTATGTTCAAATTCCGACGAGTACGTTGCGTTTATTTTTGCACAAATATCATTAGAAAATGTATCATCCATTCCCACACCAGCTATATATAAATAGCAGAACAGACTAGGCTCTTTAGCCTTGGCTGGTTATCAGTCAAGAAGAAAGACAACTTTGAATTCAAAACCAGTTAAGACTGACAACTCCATCATATAAAATTCCGTCTTGCGAAAGAAACGACAAAAGCAAAACTCTATGGCTATACTTCAAAGAGGAGCCTCCAACACATACATACATACAATAGTTACAATAAACCACATGAAAAAATGTTTCTACATATTATATAGCCTTATTCTGTCGGTAACACTTGGCGTAATTTATGACCTTATGACAATCCTGATTTTAGAGAATTGCAAAGCTCGATGTTTCATTATAAATTTTTTTCTTGCCTCTATAAATATTTAATATGTTAACTGAGAAAATGCATTATATCCAACACATTCCGAAATGTCTAAACTAGCAGTGATAGACAAAGGTTTTCTCAGATCAATAATTAAAAATGACTTCAAGGGAATTAATCCTCTAGGTTTTAAAGAAGATCCTTCTTCAAACTTTATAAACTGGCACTAAAATATCACGAAGATCACTTGAAGACTTCCAACAACAACAACAACAATAAAAGCCCTTGTAACGTCTTCACTTCTTCATGTGCCATGTCCCATCAGGACATTGGTGATCATGGCTTTCCAGAATTTCCTGTCCTTTGTAGCTCTTAAAAGATTTTGTCTTTTTCTTATTTCTCCTAATCCCTGTCCCGCCATCCATTTTGTCAAGCTCATCATATATTTTATTTCCTGTCTCTCCTGCCTTCAATATGTCCTGTGAGTATCAGATTTTCCAAGCTCTCTTTCCTCATTATGTGCGCTAGAAATTGCAGCTGTCTCTTTTTGATGTTACGTATAAGTTTCCCTTTCGTTTTCATTTTCTCTAGAATTTTGTTGTTGCTTACATATTCTGTCCATGATATCCTCAGTATCCTTCTGTAGCACCACATTTCTGCTGTTTCAAGTTACTTCTACATCTTTGAAGTATTCACTGTCATATAGCATGACAGATATCACGTAACTGTTCGAAAGGAAAAGAATGATATAATCAAATTTTGACTTCTACCTTAACCCTAGAACACTAACCATGGATATATAGTACCCAGCGCAAATTTTCCTATTTTTAATTACAATTTTCAGTACCTGATTTTCTTATCTAAATAATATGTTTTTCAGTTCCTATTAATGTTAACTCAAAGTACAAAGTTTGAAGTCCCTGCATGTAAAATATTTCAAATAAAGATTTATATTTAATAAGTTTTTGGTATTTTCAAAATCGGATATGATATACCCATTGTTAGTAGTGGTGTAAATTTAATTGATGGTTAGTGTTCTATGGTTAAACAAAAGGTTAGGAAGGAAACTCCCATCAATACCAAAAAGAGCGATACCAGTAGACTTGAGTAACCTGTTTTCCTGAAAAATTGTTTTAAGAAAAATGGTTCCTCTATGGACATTGCTAATCACATCATTAATATTACAAACAATCAAAGTTTAACGTAGAGAAGCAGTATAGTCAGTGAGCAGTGATACTTTGCCTAGATTGGTTTCAAATATACTCACTATTTATATACAACCGTCATTCTAATTTTATATTTTCCCTTCCATCAGATTTGATTTGCTTTGATCGGATGTTCGTTTACGAATGTTATAATGGCAGATACAAACGTTCGGGTTAAGGCAATTTTGAGATATTATTTTGAATTGAGTTGGGGAAAATTAAACCTTATTACGGAAAATTAATTTTAAGCGTTCTGATTTATTATTATGAAAGAAATAGTCGACCCTAAGTTTTGGATTGTAATGATTTATGAAGATATAGAGAGTAGAATTCAGCTACCAACACCCAAAAATTATCAAAAAAACTAAAAACATTGAAATATTAGATATAAAGAGAACTGTCTATATTTCATCTTTGTCGCCATATTTATTACATTATATTACATATTACATATTACATATTTATTACATTATATTCCTGAGATGAGGTATTATGCACACTATTTACATTATTCGGACTATTCTCCTCATCTTCGTCGCCATATTTATTACAACGTTTCGGCCGTTGTACGCTCCGGCCTTCTTCAGTTGGTTGGAATGTCGAACTGAACCCTTTATTTCGCTCGCTGGGGTTGACTGTTCTAGTTCCACGTGCCATGTTTTAATGGATGTCAGTTATCAGATATTTCCTGTTAATTTCCCTCTTCAAGTTCTCCACTGCGTTAACCGGGTATTGAACTCACACTCTTTGGGTCCTGTCACTGGATCTAACCAACGCCTTTATCCACTGTGCCATGTGTCCTTGAATCTACTACAGTGAGCGAAATAAAGGGTTCAGTTCGACATCCGGAGCGTACAACGTCCGAAACGTTGTAAATATAGCGACACAAATCAGGACAATAGTCCGAATAATGTAAATAATGTATATAAAGAGAACTGTATATGTTTATTTTGCTTTTAAACAAAAAAAGAGTTGATTAAAAAACGAAATGTTTTTGAGATATTTCAATATCTCTTATATGGTCTTATTTTCATATAACGAAAAAAAAATATTTCGTCATATGATTACTTTTAAACATTATTATGGCACTTGAATACGTATTAAAATTTCTTTGCGTCCTGGGTAAGACGATAAACTACATCCGCGTCCTGGGTAAGACGATAAACTACATCCGCGTCCTGGGTTACACGATAAACTACATCCGCGTCCTGGATTACAAGATAAACTAGATCCTACAGAAAGGCTTCTGATCAGGAGGTGTTGAGGAGTGTTGGACGACCTCTTAATTGCTAGTGTTCCCATGTCCACCCTGACTTGAGGTGGTAGCACCTGTCAAGGTCCCAGCTATGGGGTCAAAGCGCTATGAAAGTGTAAAAATAGATTTTAATAGCAGTAATACATTTTTTAAATATTACCAGCAATAAATTTTTGAAAAAATATTACCAGCAATAAAAAAAATCTTGTCGACATTTAGTAACCCATTGAGGTTGATATGCCGTAAAACAAAGCAAACCAAACCAAACTAAATTTTCTTTAGAGCAATTTCTATTTTTCATATCTCCAAAGGATGATCCTGAGCCGAAACGAATGTATAATGCTTTTGTCCTATACTAAATATTTTATGACGAAGTATTGCTGCCATATCTGTGCTGGAGCTACACAATCTTCACTTTCCCGATGAACTACATTTGCTAGTTACACTAGTTCAGGCCTCCACAACTAAGACCCACCATGCCATACACAGAGGCCGGGGGTGGGGACTATTCCTCATTTCTTTCGTATTCCATTAGTAAGGAGGAAGCTCCATTTGGACAGCATCTTCCCAGGAGCCGCGACTTTGCATAACAGACTCCCCAGTGAATGATTTCCCGATCGCTACCATTTTAACCTCCGTAAGTTTAGGGCTCCTGAAGTCTAGGGATTATCCGTTATCTATCCTACATATCCTCATAATCTGGACTTATTAATTCCTCCTCATCTTACGCTCATACAAAATCACTTTACCTTAAGTTGCTTCTGGGCTGTGAATTACTTTTAATCATTTTTAACACAATGTACTTCACTAAAACTTTCAACGCATATGTATATGTGTGTGTGTGTGTGTGTGTGTGTATAGGAATAATGCAAATATAAAAAGTTGATGTTACATTTAGCACCCAGGACTCCTGAGTTTCGGAGACGAACCGTTTCGTAATTGTTCTGTCCACTATTAAGGTTTCAACATTTGACTGCAGAATTTCTCTATTTCGTTATTTTTATATTATGAATATATGCGCTAGTTATATATATATATATATATATATATATATATATGTGTTTGTGTGTGTGTGTGTGTGTGTGTAATGTAGTTTTGGGGATTTTACTTCTCTTTTCTGAAAAGTAACTATACTACTTACCCTGAAAAACGATTATTTTATTCCATTGATATGGTGAAGGGATTTCTCCCCTGACAAGTTCTTCAGAAATTTGATGATATATTCGATTTGCATTAAAACTCTTCCGAGGAAGAGGGTACCTTCGTCGGGTTCAAATTCCTGCCAATGCTGCTGCTTTCACTTTCGAGTAAACACCCTTCGAAAAGGCATGAATCCATCTTTTCTTTCACCCACCCATCAGTCAAATCGCAGGATAGGCTGAACACTTTTGCCTTGTCTAGTGACCAGTCTAGGAGAAAGAAAGCTCTAAATTATGAAGCCTAAGAACACATGGCAATTCACAGATAATAAAGAAGATGAATCTGGGGAGACCCATAACCTCTTATATCCCGAACAGCGAGATTATTTAAAAAAAAAAAAAAATCAGCAACCTTGAATAATGGCAAGATATTTTGTTAATAACCAGATACTAACATAAAGAATGATATGCGAGCGGTGGCACTCTTTTGACTGTTTTTTGATTGGTATAAAGGAAACATTTAAACCAGATCAAAATTAAATTAATCATTTTAAAAAATTGTATTTTGGTTATGAGATGAGGAGTATAATTATCTCTTTTTAAAATGTCCTCATTAGTGAATGTCTTTTTTATCAAAAATTCTTCTTTCCTGCCATTATTCAAGTGTGCAAAAATGCGTATAATACATTGAAAAATTAATTCAGTAACTGAATTAATTTTTAAAGCGATTGAAAGCAGTAGAAATGCGCAAAATAAAAAATAAAGACATGAATTGAAGTTTCAAATGTTTATTGTATTTTCATTTGATTATTTTAATCCCTTTTTTTTTTTTTTGGTTTAATTCTCATTCACTCACATTTATTTTAATCTTTCATTTTTTTTTTTTTTACCAGTCACAGAAAGACGTCACTTGGACATCTCCATTGCTTGCTCGCAAAACACTGGTGACATTCTTGCTATTTTATATATGACTTTGCTTCCGACTTGCACCATACAACAATCCAGTCCTTCTTACACTATACAAATTGCATTGGTTGTGCATATATTGAAATTATTAGTTCAGTTTCAAAAGGAAAAAAAAAGTTATAGATGCATATATATCCATATATAAACATCAAAGAAAATGGCATTTTTATATGAATAATATATACCTATTGACATTTGAACTTTACGGACGTACATTCATCGTGTCTTGACAATGGGGAAAGGGTATATATATATATATATATATATATATATATATATATATATATATATATTAATAAATTAAAAAGGGTGTTGTAAGAGTGAACTTTGAAATATATAATGCTTTTTTTTTTTTTTTAAATATGACAAATAATTATTCACTCTTCAAGCAAAATGAAATGATACAAACAAAACAAAATATTTTTGCAACTTTTGTTAAATTGAAAAGAAAATTTGAACCACCATCACAGTTAATGAAGTCAATATTGTTTTCGTTCAATGAAATTTGATTTTAAAATGATTTTTCTTTTATTGCATATTGTAAATATCAGTTCTTGCATAAATTTTAATTTTAAGTCGATCTACTTTTACATTTATGTGTTGGATGAAGCGATATAATTTAACAAGCTTGTTTTCAAATTATCATTTTTTTATTTTTTTTTTTTATAATGGTTTTAATTAAATAAAATAACTTCAATTTCAAACTTTGTAAAAAGTAAAAAACGTTTTCTTTTTTTTGCTTCTGTTTTGGGGGTTGGGTTAATGTCGATCACTTATATATATACCTAGTAAGTACCATATTTACTTATCCCTGTTTTCTTTCACGTGGAAAGAAAATAAATTAAATACCACCAAATGCTTATCGTCATAATCGTTATGCGTATTTTCTTAATGTTATTGGTCGCCCTCTTTCGAAAAGGGAAACCCTACATGGCTACCTTCTTTTTCTGTTTCTTTGTCGGTGGCGGCGGCTGCTGCTGCTGCCGCTGAGCGAATTTATTGCCATCGTTACGGCTGCTCTTAGTTCTGTTCGCACGCCCTTCGAAATAGCAATTTTTTGTTCTCAACTGTTCCTTAAACAGTGCTCCCTCCCGCCAATTATTCTTCTTACTCATAAGACAATGATGCCAGGCATTCGACCAAAGAGAAAGTATGCGCGGAAAGTAACCGTATTGAGCTATCATGTAAACAAAACTTTCGAAGTATTTTTTTTTTTTTACTCTCTATATAGTAGTTTCACTGTATTTAACCGCGAGTCTCAGCTATGGGGCAATAGTACCCAAAATAAAATCGATATACGAATAGATACGCTAAAATGAACTTAAGCTTTTATAGAAAAAAAAAGAAGATAATTGAACTTCCAATAAACTTTTGATTGTTAAGAGAAATTATGTTCTTTATAATCTGTTTAAAAACTCGTTTTTTATATATATATATATATATATATATATATATATATATAACCTGCAGTTTGTCCTTCAAACTTTCTGTGCCTTTTACAAAATACACATTATTCCCAACATCTTTCAATCCATCTACCCTACCTCCACCCGACCAACGAGTCACGAGAAAATAAATCGATGAAATAGGCTGTTGCCTGGCAACCACAGCAGCAGCAGCAACTGCTGCAGCTTACCACAGCAAAAGCGACCTACGACGGATGGCGATGGAGCCGACAGTGCTTAATTCTATAAAGGTTGCGAGCAGACAGACATGCTGAGTACACGCACCGAGCAAGAAAAAAGCTGGGTTACATCAGCCAACGACTTCTCTTCCCGCCACAGCAGTGTTCTCTCCATATGGCCATGTCATTTAACAACGAAGAACTCTTCTGTTTCTCCTTGATAGTCGACAAGCAATAGTTGTGGTTTTTTTCCTGCTATATTTATTTACTTACTCGTGGCAGTTTTTTTTTCCTGTTCGACTAGTAATGACATTATTACTTAGTAAGTAAAACTAAATGGATTTAAACATAAAATTTAAATAACTTATGCATTTGTGTTAAAATAAATATTTGGCGAGTAACGATAACACAAAATAATTGAGTACTTTTGGTTTCATATAAGATTTTTTGGTTTAATCTTAATCATTATTAAGACGACGTCAAGCACTGCTTGAATTTCAATTTATTTTTTTTTTTTTCAAGGCTCATATTTAGTTAATTTCAGAGAAAGTTTTTAAAAAGTCATTGAGTCAAAAAAACTAAAAGTGATGTGATGGTGGATTTTTCTTTCTTTTTTTTACAATTTTTTGTTGATTAAGAAAAAAGATTTACATTCTTTGTACTTAAATACAACAATCATACATTCTTTTAAACGTGACAGGTTTAAGAATATTATCATTTGATGCTGCATTAAACCTGTCACACAAATAAAACATGGCCTTAATATTCATTTAAAAAAAAAAAAAAAAAAATCAAATATCAAATATTTCGAAAAGTGAATTGTTAAAGGTTACCATTTTTTATTTATGGTCACCCTTAAATAAATACATTGAAGTTTTTTTTTTTCTTTCTCTTCTGAACAGTTTATGATAAATTGGTCCCATCTCTTTATATAGAAAAGAAAAAAATAAGGAAAAAAAAATGGAAAAATGTATGAGAAAGAAAAGCTAAAAATGTTTCACCAGAATATACAGGCGAACAAGACGCACAGTAATCATGCATCCCCATGTTTGTCCACATGCATTTAAGTCACATTTTCAACACAGAAACGGATATATGTGTAAGATATGTATACCAACTAACAGTGTCGAATAATTATATATATATATATATATATATATATATATATATATATATATATATATATAGCGACACTATTAAATTTTGCATATGTGTTTTAAAATCTCCCGCTTCAATGTGTTAACAGAAAAAAGAAAAGTGTTTATACGATATAACAAATACACTTAAAAATGGAATTATCGAAAATTAATTTTAAAATAATTTAGAAAAATTTATTAAGAAGGTAGGGAAAATATTTTTTAAAATCCATCATTTGAATTCAAAAACAAAGATAAAAAAAATGGACTTTTATCATATTTTAAATATTTATATTGACTACAATTGTCCCAAATTAAACTACAAAATAATTAAATATTGAAAAGCCCATGCGAAGTGGAATGCGAATTTGTAGAATTTTTTTGTATATTGAATTTTTTTTTTTTTTGCATTTTATTTTGGTTGTCGCAGAAAAGGGCTTCTAAGTTTTTGTCTTTTTTGGTATTAACTTAAGGCGGACTCCTTATAGAAATTTGAAAAAATAAAAGAATCATATCAAATCTGGACTTTTGTGTGAGTAATTTCGTATTTAAAAAAAAAAAAATGTGCGTTATATAATACCCAACTGTTAGCCACAACAGTTATTTGAGAAATCATAATAAAATTATTGTCATAATAGTAAATTATAGTTTTAAAATCAAGGGGTGGTAATCCTATAACTGATGTAAAGTTCTTATTTTGAAGTCCCTGTTATATTGGGTTAAGATAAGAAACTACCAAACATATTTCACAAATAAAAAAAAATCTAAATTTAAAGAATAAGATTGCATTGAATTATTTGTATCATTGCACGCTGTTCAACAGCCGTTGTTATATAAAGGATAATTACCGCCAAATTGAGATTATATATATATATATATATATATATATATATATATATATATATATATATAAAAACATGCGCTACACAAATGTCACAGAAGGCTAACAGTATTCCCTCCTGCTGGTCTTCTTCAATCAAACCCTATTTCTACCATCAGTAATGCCGCACGACAAATTATGTTACCAAAGTATTTGTTACAAAAAATAAATAAATAAAACCTCGCGTCGATTGTATTATCATTCAGAAAAAAAATAAGATTATCAAATCAGCAGTTAAGTTCAATGTGGCCATTTTTTTTTCTTTAATGATTTTTTTTTTTTTATGTTTTGTTTTTAAATTTTTTTTTTTTTTGTTTATTTTAAATTGACGGGTGTCTTATTTTTGTTTCATGAATACAAGATGTTTTCGGCTCAGGCATCAAATTCTGATTAACCTAAGTAGTGGATTAATAATATCAAGAGCGAGTATGCATCGTTGTCAGGGGATCTATAGACAGCTTAACGTCAAATTGTTATCGTTTTTCACCTAGTGAAAATGAAATTGAATTTCAGAATTCAACCTCTTAGACATTAAGTCGCCATGACAACCTCTTAGAAGCATCGTTCCCTCATATATTCCGCCTTATACACGCTTTTGGTCAGTTATTGTACACGTTTTCATTTACAGGAGCCTGGAATGGTCAAATCTTTTGTTTTCTTTTATATATCAATTGAAGTGTATATGCTTATGTACACAATATTACATATGTATATTTACTTATCTGTTTGTAAGATGTTTAAATATCAATAAATGAATATAGATATGCATATTGTTTGTACATGTGTGTTTGTTTTGTTTAATTTTTTGTGGGTGGTGGCGTTACAGACAATCAACCCAAACATGTTCATTCACGCATGCGCACAACTAGACAAACAAACATTTCCAATCACAGAAAGAAATATAAAGTTTGCCATCCAAAGAATGTAAGATTTTGAGATGGCATTTTTAACCATCTCTTTTCAATTTATGACACCACATCAAAAAGACCACGAACGCAGTAAGGAATAAATAATCTCCCGTAATATTTCTTCTTTTTTTTTTTTTTTTTTTGTTTGTTTGTTTTTTTTTTACTTTCTTATCTCAGTAATCTGTTATTAAAAATCAACAAAAATTAAACTATGTCTTCAGTTAATTTTAATAATTTTACAACTTCTTTACTTTTTAATTACCAACTACAATTAATCAGAGATAAACTGCGTTCTGTTATTCTATCTTGTATCTTATTTAAGAAGCTTTAAAACTGATTTAATGTTTTGAATTATTTTGTTTTCTAGAAACTAAATTTACATTAATCTCCACGGGGAAGTAATATAAACTTTTGGATAATTCTATTTATTTCCTCATAAATACAACCACTCCTCATTTAACGACTAGGTTCCATTCCAACGACTTAGTCGCTAAGTGAGAAATTGTACCTTTATCTATTTCAGTCATACTACGTATGTAATAGGTTTGTGTCAACTAGCATCAGATGTCACTTTTTCATCTTTTCTAATATTTCTAATTTATTTATAAATGTTTATACAGTACAGTAGAGTACAGTAAATAAATTCAGAAATCAACTTTATATTCTACACATTACTTCGTTTTGTTCACTGTAAACACACTGCAAGTAAATACATATTATTTTTCAAGTGAATTACTTTATTTTTCTCAATTCATTTTAAAGAAAGAGAAAACAATCCCGATCAAAAGTCTATATCAACTTAAAAAAAATAAAAATAAAAATTATGAGATTTTATATGTGGTCGTAAGTCTGGGGTCGTTAATCAAGTAAGTCGTTAAGTGAGGAGTGGCTGTACATAGACATTCGATTATCTAATAATCTACAATTTAAGCTCCCTTTATTGAATTTTGTCGATTAAATTAGAACAAATATGAATCTGAAAATCAATCATTTACCATAAGTTTTTAGTCAGTTTCATTTCATCAATGTTTTTTTTTCTTTTTTTTTCAATTTGTAAACTGAGTCAATAGAACGAAAAGTTTTAAAACTATTTCTATATTTTTAGACTCAAACCTCTACTAGTATTACTACTAGTAAAACTATTTCTCCGGGTTATACATCTACTACTGCCGAGACTACCACTCTAAAACGAACAAGCATATTTGTTACCTCTCTAAGACTATTCACACTTCTACTAAAAAATGTTTATTGCTTCACCTATTCGCTAAGCGACACGAAAAAAAAAAAAAAAACCCTCAACAATCCTTAACCTCTCAGCTTTCAGCAAAAAGAAAATCATCCCTTGCAAGCTGAGTGACAGATATTCACAGACATTCACAGACAAAAGATCCATTTTTACAGAAAGACAACAATGACAACTTAAGAGCCTGTTTGTTAAGGCAATGGAAATTTTTTTTTAAAGAAAATAGAGGCAAGTCTAAAAAAGACACGATATGCATCTTTTTTTTCTAATTTTGATCCTGTACAAAATTATTCCTTAATTCCATTAAAAAAATTTGCAACAATTTAAAATTAAATCCAGGGAATTCTAGTGTATAATAAAGTAAACAATCTGACTGTCAAATGCATTTATCCGTCAACCATAAAATAAACCCGAAAATCAATAAGTGGACCTTAATCTAATCAGTACCTCTAACAAAAATACAACAGCTCCGTAGTAGATTACAATAACTATCAGCGTATCTAGACAGGTAAGTATCAACCATTTCTAAAGATAAGTAAAAGAATGTTTTTACAAAATACAAATCTAAATCTGTACGCCTTATACTGCATTGACAAAATAAAAATAAAAAAGGGTCTGGATTGATGCCTTTCGTATTTAGAAGGACGTTGCAAAAACGATACGAAGAGTTTATTGCAAAAATAAAATAAAATAAAATAAAAAAATCACTCGTTTATAGATATCAGATTGCAAACAAACACACTCACAGTAAATCTTCTTTTCTACCAGAGTCTATCAGTTATAATTGTCACTAGCCACTCCATAGACAGCAATATTTGATTAAAAGCAAATAAGATAATGCATCGTTGGGTAAAATTTGTTAATCCTTGCTTGGCTTAAAACAAACTATCAAAGACAAACAACCGTGAAAAATGAACTCAAACTTAAACAAACACTTTCAACAAAGTGATCAATCATCGACTGCTAATCAATCTACAACTAATAGTAACAACAGAAACAACAAGATGGTCATATACATATATATATATATACACATACATATATGCATGCTAGGTACATATATACGCATACACATATATACACATATATATATACATATACATACATACACATATGTTCAGTCCAAGGCATCTAGGATCCAATTTACAACAGAACCACTCCAATCAATTTTAAAAGAAGACTACATACCACAGACAGTAAAATGGTAGTAACAGCTATAATATTGTCGGCAGTAGCAGTTAAGTCAAAAAGAAAAAAAAATCAAGGCCTTGTATGGAGAACCGGTGACTTACATCTTTTCTGTTGCATTTCAAGTTATGAATGTATTTAAATGATGTAACTCTGATGCGTCCACACGCACGCATGTTCAACACATGTATTCATATATAACCTTCCATACGTGGAAATATGTGCAATTATATATGTAGTTATGTAGCACAGGCATCCCAAAAAAAAAAATTGATTGCTGCTTCTTTTAGAGAGTTATGGAAAAATAAAGGTGCGAAAAAAAAAAAAAAAAAAAAAAAATTGGATGATTAATATTTTAGGTGGCTTTTCCAAGTTTAAAATGTTGATTGACAGAAACAGTTAAAAAAAGTTGTTTCTTTTGAAAAATTTGCGTTCAATAAAAATAGATTTTATACTCTATAATAAAAGTTATCACAATCCCAATAACTGGAAAAATAAAAAAAAAAATTGAAAATAATGAGAAATATTTTAAAAAGGATGTGTAACACCGTGTCTGAAATTTAATGAAATCTGGGGTACTGGTTGAAGAAAAAAAAAAAAAGTTAATTTTTTGGTGCATTTTTTTCTTCCTTTTTCCCCCAAATATTAATGGTATTTATATATCTATATATGTATTAGCTGTTTTTTTTTTTTTTTTTTTTGTCCGCCTTTTAGGATCGAAGAAAAACTGCTTACGCATATTAAATATATAATAATATGAAAAGAGATAAAATATCAAAAGTTATCATTTAAAAAAAAAAAAAAAAAAAAATGTATATTTACCGGGTTACCAAGATTGTGAATATTATAATGAAGAATTAACATGAGAGAAGGAAAATGTTTATTAACTAAATTTTTACTATTAAGTTCGTTATTTTTTGGAGTGAGGGATGAATAAGTTAAGGGACGTAATCAAACTAGCTTCATAAAATGTCACCTTCCTTCGTTCTCTAAGCACAATAAATTAAATTATAAATATTTCATAAAACATGTTTAGTTAAATATTAATTTATCCTGATGTTATAAATTTATTAGTCTATATAATTAAAATTAACAGGTTTTGGTTTAATTAGCTGATTGTAATTTATACGACTAACAAAAAAAAAGCTGTTTATGGAAAAAGGGTGGGAGTAGGATTCTATGAAAAGATAAATAGGGAGTGAGTGAAATGGTTAAGTGAGAGTGGGTGAGCGAGCGAGCGAGATTGTCTGATATCGTATAGATATTTTATCGTACCATGCTTTGTAATATTAAAAAAAAAAAAAAAAAAAAAAACTGCTAAAGAACATTATATGAAAATAATAATACTATATGAAAGACATTCTGATGAGATTCAAAAAAAAAAAAAAAAAAAAAAAAAGTTATAAATTTAAAAAAATACAGTCGAACAAACTTAATAACAATTATGAAGGCAAATAAGAACGAACTGTTTCTGAATTTCCCAACAGATTTGAGAGTAGATAGTAAACAAATAAAAAACAGTCCGTATGCATTATCCCACCTTCATGAACCCTCGGAACAATATTATCAATCACCATCATCCTCATTCATAGACATATATGAACATATATTTATATATAGGCTAGGCATGACTACTTGTGAACGGCGCTAGACATGTCTAGGTTTCATCTAATTTACAGCTGGAAAAGCTAAAAACAGATCAATAAATTTTTATATTCTTATCATTACTACCATTAATTTTCAAAGTCGGAAACATCATTTTCAAGCTGTGTCTTTCAGAAACATTTTAGCTCCTAAAAAAAAAAAAAAAAAAAAAAAAAACAAGTCTTTTTACTACTTTATCGGCGGGAAAAGTCTACAAGTCTCCACCCAGAAAATAAACACAAGCGAAAAGCAAATAATAATAATAAATTATTTAAAACAAAAATATGCTTATAAAAGGATACTAGATCTAATAGACAGAGAGAAAAAGAGAGATTTCTTTAAAAGTCCAAATAATCAAAAAAAGAAAAAAAAAAAGAAATTTGAAATATTTTTAAAACTCAATATCCTACTTAAGCCCCCCCTCACCAATTTTTCTTTTTTAGCGCCATGCCTAATATGTTTACAATATGTGGATGTACGCTACATAGCACCAGCTTGAAGAAGCTGGATACGTAGTGGTGATGATAATAATAATAATAGCAACGAATAAAATGAGCAAGAAAAAATATTAACAGAAAACAAGACTTCTTTGCAAAAGTTGTAATAATTGGGAAAAATGATAATGTTTAAAAAGTAAATAATAAGGATTATCTTAAAAAAAATGGAATTATAGATAGAAGATCCAATTTAGTATACAAAAACGGTCGATGTTGACTATATTTGATGAATTACGATTATTCTTTAAGTTATCTTCAAATAAAATCTAAAATAAATATATATATTTTTTTTACTTAATTTCTACCTTATAAAACAAATAAGATTTAATTTAAGACATATGCACATTATCTGCATATGTTTGTGTATTTTGGTTTCGAGGTGACAACGTTTTTTTTTAAAAGTCTTCTATCTATATTTCCATTCAGCAGACGTTTCAACGTTTTTTAAGAGAGGATTTCTTGTGTATTCCTTGTTTTCCTCTTCAGATAAAAAAATAGATTACTTATATTTATTTATATATATATATATATATCACAATTCTTCATCATATTTTCATTTTTTTTTCTCAAGCCCGTCTATCTCACACAGAAACACACGCGCACTCTGGCATATGTACATATAACAATAAGTCAAGCACAGCTTTAACTTAAGTCATGTAGATCAAATATCAACCGACACTTTCAGGTACAGGCAAGGGCGTGCACCCACACACAGCGCCCACCCACGCACACACGCATACAATTGTGTGTATATTTATTGATGTCAATATTTAGGCTTGTATGTACATATGCTTACATGCATTGTCAGATTCATGCGTCAGCTCATTCATGAACAGGGTGTAGAATTGATGACATTAAAAAAAATTTCTTCGGCAAGGTCTTTAACTCCATTTAAAACTCAAAGAATGTGTTCCCCTCTTCAAACGTTAAACCTTCACGGAGTTACTTTTTTCTCGAAAAATATAATAAAAATAAATAAAGATAAACAAAAATAATAACAAAGATTGACAGAGAAGAAGATAAAGAAGAAAAATCAAAGTTCTGATTTTGTGTTTCGTGTTCTTCCGTACAAACTGCCGAGTTCTTCCTCTCATAGAGTTGAACGGTTCTCAAGTTTTCAATTGTCTCTTGCCTCCAAATCGAAGATGTTGTCTTGTTTTTCATTCCTTCGGTTAAAAATGAAATTTCAGGTAAAAGAAATTACGCTGACTGTTTGGATTCAACATATCGTCAAAATTGCCTGTCTGCTGATAAAACCTGCTTTTCTTTGGTTTACTTTCTTTTTTTTACATCTTTTTTGTTCATTCTTTTTGTGCGAAAATAAAATCATATTTCTAAAAGAATGAATATTTCTGTTTTATGTGTGTGTGTGTGTGTGTGTGTGTGTGTGCGAGAGACTTTTTTTTAAGAAGCAGGATACCAACAAGACTTTTTGGTTTTACAAGAGGAATGTCACATGAACGAAAAACACAGAAGGGGAAATAAAAGATAGAAAAAGATGGTAGGATAGATAGATAGATAGATAGATAGAGAGAGAGAGAGGGGGGGGAGATAGCGATATCTACTGTTACCAATCAGTATCGTAGTAGATACGTGTGCGTGCTCTTACGAAATTTTTGGGTAAAAAAAAAAAAAAAAAAAAACATGAAAAGCTTGATTAATTGACGAAAAAAAAAAAAAAAAAAACTTACACACGTCCATTTTTGATGTGGATGGATTTTTAACTCCCCCAAAAAACAAAGTCTGGGGATGAGAGATAGAAAATGAGGAAGACGAAGGTTTCTTGAAAAGAAGTCATTTCTCTCCATATCAACTGATTTTTTTTTTAATTTTTTTTTTTTTGTTTTGTGTGTCCTTTTTTTCTTCGTGTGTCCTAAAATGTGATTATAGAGTTATTTTATTAATATTTTTTTTTGAGTTGAGATTTCACTTTCTGTATCCGGATGAAAATGTGTCAATTTGAATTCAAATATTTTTTTATTTTGATATTTGTTCGACTTAATAGGATTTTTTTTTGTTTGTGTTTTTTTTTTTTTTTTTTTTTTTGTTTGTTTTTTTGTTTATGAATAAGCACCACCACTGCTTCGTTTAAATCTTAAGGGGAGGGGGGGCTGGTTGTAAATTCGCCCTAAAAGATTATCTCTCCAAGGGTTATCGTTTTTCTTAATCAGCTTTACTTTCTCTCTCATGACGTTTGTTGCTGATCGATAAAAAAAAAAAAAAAAAAATGATGATGATGATTACAGCGGTCATCGATTTTATGACATTTGCAGTATTTCATCTGCTTCTTCTCCTCCTCCTCCTCCTCCTTTCGCCGTTCATGTCTTCATTGCATCATCCTCGTCTCGGCTAGAGTCTGGTAGAGGGAGTACAAGTGAGGCCAGACATTACAGCTCTCCCTCCACTTACACTCTTTACTTACGCTTTTATTCATTGTTGTATTTCGTTATTTTACCAATTCATTTTTTAACTCTTATTTCATTCAAACATCATACAGGAGATTGTTTTTGTTTGTTTTAACATCTCAAATATGTGTCTTGCAAATGTAGGATTTTTAGTCCAATTTGTTGCCCTTTTTAGGTCCCCTCTCTGTAGCAGTCGTAATTGTAATTAACTGATCAAAAACAGTCTTTTTTTCATTTTCTTTTTTAATTTAGTTTTAGTCCGATTGTTTTATCTTTTAATTTCTGTGACTTTGTTTGTTTGTTTACCAAAAAAGACAGTATGAAATTGATAAAATACATTTGATCAGTTTGTTTACAAATATAAATAATAAACAATAAATAAATTCATCGACTTATTTTTCGCTTCAGGCAGGTAGGAATAAAATAAAATAAACTTAAAGTCAATAATTGTTCTTGGTCGATACAACTATTAAATAAAAATAAACATTTTTTTTATGACTAGCTCCCGCTGTAGGATTCGAACTTGGTAACTTTCTTCTAGCAGCCACCGAGTCAAACGAAAACAGTCTGAAAACTTGCCTTCAAAAAATAAATAAATACTATCCACCTGAAACAGTCACAAGTAAACGCAAAACAGTAACAATAGCCATTGTAGACATGAAAGAACATTTCAATAGCCATGTTATTGTATTTACTACTATTGAAACTACTATTACGAAGGCTACCAGTACTATTTACTAATTAAAAGTCATTAGTAGAATTGTTGTCGTTAAGTTAGCAAATCTCAGCATAACATGTTTTGAAACAACAACAAGATAAAAAAAAAAAAAGAAAAAAGAAAAGAAACTCTCCCGAAGGCATTTCTCAATCCCTCGTTCGGAAGGCTCTGCCCTTTGCAAAGTCATTGGGATTTTTACTCACTAAGGGCTGTTTTATACTTGAATGGGAAGAGGTCATTGAATTGGAGCTCCTTACCCACTGTCTGGCCCGAGCGACTACTGCTACCTTTTTTCATCGTTCCCCCCCTACTTCATTCCTTAATAAACGTTATATTGTAACTACTAAGTGACGATAGTCATCAACTCTGCTAGTGATAAAAAGAAAATACTAAATATCTGAAAAGAGCAATAGTAGTAAGTAAGAGGAGGGAAGAAAAGTTTAGCTCTTAAGTTCATTACTGAATAATATATTTTCGTAATAAAAAGATAAAATCTCTTTCCAAGATTATTTTTTTTCTTTTGGATGCTGGTGTCTTCCAGCTTAATGATCAAATGTTACGTTATAAGTTAATTACTGACAGAGGATTTACCAATATTACACACGATGCAATGTTAATTATTTGAAAATGCAAAAAGCACACAAAAAAAAAAAAAATAAAATAAAATAAAAATAGGATGATGTAATACTGATAAAAATCATGTTAGTTCATTGTTCATTTCTTTCTTTTTTATGACTGTTTTTGTTTTGTTTTTTATCTTTGCCTCCGTTGGTAATTTGTTTTTTTTGTTTTGTTTTTTTTTTCATTCTTAAAATTCAATCTTTCTTCCCAATGTTTACATTCTCGCTTTCCTGTCTTAACAGTGGTGATGCTATCAGATGTAAATTCTAATTGTTAAATTTGTTGTTTTCATGATTGTTGTTGGTGTTGTTGTGATATAAACTTCTCGACTTCTAGTCAACCTTCTCCTCTGATTTCTCGAACACGGATCGGTACGTTCGCATTTTGCACAGCATGTTGTTGTTGTTGTTGTTAAGGCCGTTTACCATTTTGACTTTTCATCAACGGTAGCGAGCAATACAGTCATCAAAACGGTGATAAAATGTCTACCACCCTTTATTAGTCTGTATTAGGCATCGTTACAACTGCCATGCGTTTATACTGCATACGTCACCTTTTTTTCCTGAGACCCGATCTCCCTCACTAGCACCTGCTCAGTTTTTCACTCTTATATATACACACACACATATATATATATATACATATAAACATATATATGATGATATACACCTATATATTTATATATATAATACATGTATACATATATAATTTTTTTTACTTGCCCATCATCCACCTTTCTAGGGTTTATATACTAAACGTGCTGAATGTATGTTGTGTGTAAATGTGTAAATGTACTTATCTAAGGGTCTCCGCTTCCTATACTATCACTCTCTGATGTAGAAGAGCAAGTATCATGGGTGTAGGAGTCGTTGTCATCTTCTTCCTCCTCCTCCTCGTCTAGATGACGTTCCTCGTTCTCATCGGGGCTTTCCTGGATCGGGTCTAGATTCGACATGGCAGATATCGTTCTTTGTCGCTTGCTACGTTGTTGGATTGGTTTAGGTTTCCTTTTCGACTTGGCCTTAGTCTTCGTCTTTGAGCTCAAAAAGCGAATAATGGATGTAAGAATTCCGTATCGCTTAGCACCGTTGGCGGCTGCTGCTGCGTCAGTGCGATCGGCTCCTTGTTTGTCTTTGCGATGATGATTCAATCCCGGACTGCCGCCTTTCGCGTTCGCTTCCATGTTGGGCATAGAGTTGGACATGGGGCCAAGACGACGACCGTACATTTTGGAATCGCATAGTACGGGAAGCGATTTCGAACCGTCAGCCTTGACGATGTATGTATACGTAAAACCATGACGATCCTTAAGTGTAACTTGGTAGGCTTTTCCTGGTTGGAGTTTTAAATTATCATTCAGTCTCACACCACCAGATTTTCCGTTAATTCGCCCCTTATTCTGGTTGGAGACAAAAGGCATGTAACCACGTGTAGCGTTTGGAAACATTGTTTGTTTTTTTTTTTTTCACTCAGTTAAAACAGCAATAACAAGTAACAGCAGTGTAATTGTATCAACACGACAAATACTAGAGATTTCAATTATAATACAGAGTTGATTATAAATTATAACAGCAGTATTAGTAATGATACTAAGTACTACCAAAGGGTAGAAAGTTTTTTTTTTTTTCAAACAAAAACACAAAAATGTAGATAATTATTGACAGTTCTTCGTAATGTAATAAATCAGTAATATCAGTTCAATTTAGAGAAATGATAATCGTCAATAATAATAGTCCAGTTCAGTGGATTACTGTTTGTTTTGTTGTGTAAAAATGTGTTATTGTTTATACATGTATATATGTTATATATACAAATATATGTGTGTGTATTCTTTTTTTTTAACCAACGTTAAAGATTGTTGGAATAAAAATTGTCCTTTTTTTGTTCTGTAAAAAATAGTTTTTTTTTTCTTTCTTTCTTAGCGTTTTCCTTAGATGGACACTCAAATCCAATATAAAAACAATACGCACAATGTTTTGGTTCCGTAACGGATATTAAAAACAACACGAGTTTTAAGCTAAAAACCACGATGTTTTCACTAGCCAAGATGAACGTCTTCTGTGCGTCGTTAGGCGTTGCAGCTTACAATATACTATTGAGTTGGCCCGCCTCTACGAAACCAATATGTCGGCGCCAACTCAATTGAAGATATCTGTCTGGTTCATTGGACGAATCCAAAATGTTTGCGTGGGATATACAGCAGTTGATTCAAAAGCCCCACTGACTTATTCTGAACACTTTTGCAATCAGAAACTAAACACTATCGTTATTACTAAATTTTCTTCGTCAAGAAAAAAGAAATTTGAACTTAAAATTTAATTTTATCAGTTGAAAATGAACAATGCGTTTTGGTATTTTTCCACAATTAACATTTACAGTTAACCTATATCTCCCTGTTGGTTACGAATTGATTCGTCCACATTAGCTCATGAATATTCATGATCACTTTCTTGGCCCAAAAACCTCTGCGCGCGAATATTTTACCCCGCTAGTCACATGACCCAATGTACATTAATGGCGATGAGTAGTGTGGGCTGTTTCATTCTGTTTTTCAGGGGAGGGATGGAAACTATTTCTTTCTCAGTTTTTGTAATTTTAAGCCGAAAAAAAAATGTTGCATGCATATTTATTTAAAACCATATTCAAATGGACAGACTTGAGCTAAAGAATAAGTAGTCAAACATTTTATTTGGTTGGTTTTATACGGGTAACATGTTTTCAAGTGAAACAAACTTGGCACCCCTATTTTCTTACGTCAACCAGGCCGTAGTATTTAGCTTCAATGGAAAATTTTCTAGTAAAGCTAGCTAGCCAATGAGAAAGCGGGAATTGAAGATACGATTACTACGAAAAGACCCGACAGGAAAACGTGTCTTTTCAAAATATTGTAGACAGATTGTGTCTATTTATTTACATTACGTCCATATATACAATCTATCTGTCTATCTTTTTATCTATCTATTACAAATTCGTCCTTTTTTTTTAAATAAAGTTTAATTAAACAAAGATTTAAACAGAAGAAAACTGTCGATTGTAAATATTTGAAATACGGGTAAGTTCATTAACATTGAACGGATAAGGCATTGTTGTTTAATGTTTATTCAAATCTAAAACAATTGGATATTTGTTTACATCCTTTAACCGTTAGTTTCAAACATTTAATTGACACAACGATTTTCAAATAAATTATTACGAAAAATCATTCCTGTAAAAATCGTTTTTGCCACTACGAACGATATTTTTGGAAAAAAAATGTAAAACTTACAATCATGAAATATACAAAGAGAAGAAATATAGTCGTATTGGAAACTTAAATATATTTTGATATTAAAGACAAGTAAAATTAAGAGGCTGTAGAAATATCAGATTTAACTTGAAGGAATTATTTTAATTAAGGTCTTAAACTCTGTTTATTTTCTATCAATCGTCCTATTTCTGACCAAAATTACTGATAGAATTTTTATTATTTATTTTAAAACAAAGTTATTTAACATCAGCAAAACATTGAACTTATAAACCCTTTCCAGTTGTCATTTACAGATTTAACGTTGTTTTTAGCCAAATTATATGAAGTTTTTTTCTTCCATGAAAAGAGTTGACGGATTTATGAGAAATAGCGATAATTTTATTGGTCAACTTAATTATGATAAAAAGGAATTACTGCTACATTGTAATACGACATAAAAAAATTTTATTAACGTCAGACAGAGGAATGTATACACACACACGCACTTACGCACACACACACACACACACACACCACTTTATGACTCTATTTATGTATGTGTGTAGGATATATTATAGCGAACACACACAACAGTTACAAGTTAAGTAGCAGGTACATAAAATCATCTTAAATATTAATATTTTAAAAATAATTTAATTTTGCAAATACATTATTGACACTGGCAGGCACTACACATAAACGCTGCACCCCCCCCCCCACTAAAAAGAAAAACTCAAAGATATATTTTGAAAAATTTATTGCGATTTGTCTCTAAAACTGTAGAATATTCCATGCGCGTGCGTATGTGCGTGTACGAGGGGGGTGCTGAAAATTTTTCTGCCCGACTGAGAATCCTTTCCCACCAAAATTTTGACCGTTGTTTTGTTATTTTTTCAGATTTGGAGATGTGGCTCGAACCAAAAACTTTTCAACATCTCATGTGTAAATGTATAAATATATATATATATATATATATATATATATATATATATATATATATGTGTGTGTGTGTGTGTGTGTGGAAACATTGCGTTTTATGTATCTATGTATGTATGTATGTATGTATCTATCTATCTATCTATCTATCTATCTATATGCATGTATCTATGTATCTTTGTTTGTATATATCTATATGTATATCATTTTGTATTATATATCTATCTATCTATCTATCTATCTATCTAAATATCTATCTATATATATATGTGTGTGTGTGTGTGTGTGTGTGGATGGAAACATTGCGTTTTATATTTATATGTATCTATCTATCTATTTATTTATCCATCTATCTATCTATCTACGTATCTGTATGTATGTACGTATGTATATCAGTTTGTTTCTATGTATCTATCTATCTATCTATCTATCTATCTATCTATATATATATATATATATATTGTATACATGCCCATAATTTCTTCTTTCGTTGAGTTATGTCTGCGTGGATAAATATGTAAATACGTTGGAATATTTTAAAGATTTTTAAATCTTGGGTTATCTTCGAAATGCAAGTGCGTGAGTATGTATGTGTGTGTGTGTCACTCTCGTGTATACACACAAGGAAGCATAATAAAGTAAGTATATATTCTCGTAAAGGTGCGTATAGACTCGTGAATGAAAGCCAGACTTATGCCTTCTAAATGAGTTCAACAACTGAACTTAACAACAACACAACAATTGTAATCCGAACACATCAACTCACACCGATTCTACATACACAAACGCAAAAGAATATTAACTGAATCACTCCTATCTTCCATAGGGGAATATATACTTAATCACGTATATACATCTACATATATACATATATATATATATATATATATATATATATATATATATATATATATATATATATATATATATATATTCACCTTTATGCATATATAGATTCGTTTCGTATACTATAGATTTGATGTACCACGCATATATATCCAGATAAATTAACAACCGATAAAGGCCTACATATATAGACAAAGACATAAATGCAAACACATTTTTATCTTTTTATTCCTAGAAATACATTTATTGACAAAATAAGTTCTTCATTACGCAAGGACCCACATGGACAATTTAATTGAAGAGTCGAATTTATGTACATGTTTGTTTTGTTTTTTTTTTTTGTTTTTCAAATTATCTTACATGTGATATTTATATAGACTATCTATATTTATATAGACTATCTATCCACAAGTACACATCCGTATTATAATGATAACACATTTTAAGTGTATGTAAACGAACTGATATAATTTGATAGGAACATATAACTGACACCTTCTGTTTATACGCAATTTACAAACACACACACATACATGAAGATATTTACTCGTGATAGTCAAGTAATTAGAAAAAACGCCCAGACATAAAACTGGCACAAATAAGTATAAATTGATAATTGTATCGTTAATAGTTAAAAATGTATTATTTAAGGTCAAAGATATTGACATACGCATTTCAAATATGTAATACGTATTCAGCTGATGGTTTCTGTTTGCGTATGATTGGGTGTATGTACGGAGAATAGCAACATTTACGCATATGGAATACTTACGCTTGTAGAGATAGATAGATAGATAGATAGATAGATAGATAGATAGATAGATAGATAGATAGATAGATAGATAGATAGATTCAAAAGAGAGAGAGAGAGATAAATTCAAGCTAAGATAGATAAATTCAAACTGAGACAGATAGATAGATAGATAGATATAAACAGACTGACATAGATAGATAGATAGATAGATAGAAACAGACTTATATAGATAGATATAAACAGACTGATAGATAGATAGATAGATAGATAGATAGATAGATAGATAGATAGATAGATAGATAGATAGATATAAACAGACTGAGATAGATAGATAGATAGATAGATAGATAGATAGATAGATAGATAGATAGATAGATAGTGTTCATTAATGTACATTTTATACACACTGAGAAATACATAGTCGGGAGCTGTTACAATGTTATAATAAAATGTTTTAGTAATGTTTTAATAAAAATATGAATACCTACAATTTTATATATGTGCATGTGCGTGTGTGAGTAGTTGTCTGTGTTTGTATGTATGTGTGCGTGCACAGAAAGACATACACATACAAACACATTCATAGACAAGGCTGTGTTTGAACACGCACACATATAAATATAGAACATCAACAGACACAATTTTCTTCGTCTGCAAAGGTAAACACACGCACATGTCTGGCTCAGCAAGTGTCATTTATTGAAACGAACACACGTTCACAGAAGTGAAACCGCTTTATAAACAAATCACACACACACACATACGCGCGCGAAAAATCATGTCTACAGAAGAAGGTTTTCATTTTTCAGTAGGCAAAGTGTTATTTTAATTAATTTTTTTTTTTTGCTTTGAAATAAACTAATCTTGTCATACATAAAAAAACAAGGATTATTTCTAACGATTAACTCTTTAAGGGATAATCGGGAGGGCTTTAATATTTTTGAAACATTTGTAGGGGTAAATGCAAAATAAAAGTTCTTTTGTTTTGTATTTCTGTACAGTATACAATCTTTGTATACAATTAAAAGTCAGTGTTTTTGTTTGTTTTGTTTTGTTATTTTCCTTATATTTATTGACTATAGTCGGAACGAAAGTAACACAATATTAAATGCTTTACTGATTGGTCTTTGGTTATTTGGAACAATTGGTTACTGTTCAAAGTCTTTTTAAACGTTTCATTTAATATGACGCATGAAGCATTTTGCACTAATTGTCTTCAGTAATTCTTATGGTATTTTCACTTGCCTAGGTTTCTTGGAGAGAAATTATATTCTAAAATCTTCAATTTTGGTAAATTACTTCTGGCATTTTTTTTATATATATATATTTCTTTATTTTTAAACTTTTCATCTTAATATCTTGATTTATTGGTAGTTTGATGGCATTTTTATATTACCGATGCAATACGATATGTTTAATAAAAAATATATTCCGTTTCTTATAGATAGATAGATAGATAGATAGATAGATAGATAGATAGATTGAGATAGATAGACAGACAGACAGATAGATATGAGATTGAATAGATACCAGACAGATAGATAGATAGATAGATAGAACAGATTGAAATAGATAGATAGATAGATAGATAGATAGATAGATGAACAGATTAAGATAGATAGGAACAGATTGAAAGATAGATAGATAGATAGATAGATAGATAGATAGATAGATAGATAGATATGAACAGATTAAGATAGATAGATAGATATGAACAGATTGAGATAGATAGATAGATAGATAGATAGATAGATATGAACAGATTAAGATAGATAGATAGATAGATATGAACAGATTAAGATAGATAGATAGATAGATAATGATAGATAGATAGATATGAACATATAAAGATAGATAGATAGATATGAACAGATTAAGATAGATAGATAGAACATATAATGATAGATAGATAGATAGAACATATGAAAGATAGATTGAAGATAGATAGATAGATAGATATGAACATATAAAGATAGATAGATAGATAGATAGAACAGATTAAGATAGATAGATAGATGAATATGAACATATTAAGATAGATAGATAGATAGATAGATGATAGATAGATAGATAGATATATAAATATGAACATATAAAGATAGATAGATAGATAGATAGATATGAACATATAAAGATAGATAGATAGATATGAACAGATTAAGATAGATAGATAGATAGATAGACAGATAGATAGATAGATATGAACAGATTAAGATAGATAGATAGATAGATAGATATGAACATATAAATAGATAGATAGATAGATAGATAGATAGATATGAACATATAAAGATAGATAGATAGATATGAACAGATTAAGATAGATAGATAGATAGATAGATAGATATGAACAGATTAAGATAGATAGATAGATAGATAGATAGATATGAACAGATTAAGATAGATAGATAGATAGATATGAACAGATTAAGATAGATAGATAGATAGATAGATAGATAATGATAGATAGATAGATAGATAGATAGATAGATAGATAGATAGATAGATATGAACATATAAAGATAGATTTATAGATAGACAGATAGATAGATATGAACATATAAAGATAGATAGATAGATAGATAGATAGATAGATAGATAGATAGATAGATAGATAGATGTATCAGTTTATTATTGTGAAAATTATATATATTTATCAAAATTTGCTTAAACGAAAATACTTGACTGATTGTTATTTTTTTACATTTCAAGTTTTTCTTTCTTTTTTTTCTTTTTTTGTCGTCTGTGTTCTTTGCCTATAGCTGGGTTAATTGCAATAAATTGCTAATTATTAAGTTTGCGTATGAACGATCTTCAAACTCTCTAGCTTTGAAATATAGACAGGGAATTGCTGAACAGTTCTCAGTCTAACCAAGGATAGATTTTAAAAAAAAAAGAAAAGAATGATATTTCATTTGTTCAGATTTTCGGTCGTCCGAATAGTGTGTTATTTATTAACTTGTATCCATTTTTGTTTTATGAATATAAATAGTGTAAATTAGATAAGTCTCCGAGTTATACTGAAATATGAAGCAAATTCAAAAAGTATTTTTTTAGTGTCTTTTAGTTGGTATATCTAAAAAAAGCAAATGCGTAAAAACTAGAAACGCATACAATAATGTCACATATGTTTGTAAATATATACGAAGTTTAAGAGTCTGGGTATTTTAACGGGGTTTTGTGTCTGTGTGCTCGTCATTTTTAATATTCAACTAAAATGTCTGGTAAATACATGTACCCGCAGGTACCTTCTATCCACCCCTACCATCAACAAGACCACCCGCAACAGAGCTTCCCCCAAGAAATGTACTGAATCTCACTAAGAACATTAAAAAAGTAAGTAACCTGTAAAATACAAAATTATAAAAGACACTAAGCGTCAAAAACAATTTGACGATATTTTTCTAGATTTAAATAATTTATTTTTTTTAATTCTTTTCCAACAAACGTAAAAATAATTTGAATTTCATGCCCCCCTCCTTATATCACTTTACAAAATACAAATCCCCTCCTCTCTTTGTATTTCTCTTCCTTTCTTCCATCTTTCCCTTTGTTTCTCTTTTCCCCCTGTATATCTCTTTCTCTTTCACTCTCTCTACATTTTTCATTCACTCTTATCTTTTCTACTATCGTTTTCGATACGATTCAACCTTTCTGCCCGACGCAGTAAGCCACAATGTGTGTGTGCGTGCGTGTGTGCGTGTGCGTGTGTGTGCGTGTGTGTGCGTGTGTGTGTGTGTGTTCGTTGATGTCTGGACATGTGCGCGTGCGCGTGTGTGTAGGAGTTCAGAAAACGATGAGTGCGTAAGGGCGTGTGTGTGTGTGCGTGCTTTTGAAACTCGTGACTGGATTATGATTGCTACTACTACTACAAGTAGTAGTAGTGTCGCTGCTGCTGCTGCTGCCACAGAGAAACATTTACAACGTGGCTAGATTTAAAAAGCTTTTCTTTCAGAAGAGCGCGCGAAACACACACACACGCGCATGCGCAACCGTTATTTTCTCTTATTCGTTCTAGCATGCTTTGTCGATGTAATTCTCCTTTTTTCACTCGAAAGCTAACCAATCCTTTTCTCTTTTTCTGATTCTCTCTATCTCTTGCTCTACACCTGTCATTCTTTACACTCACCTATTATATATATATATATATATATATATATATATATATATATATATATATATATATATATATATATATATATATATAGGTACTCGTTTGAAAAAACCTTAGGTATTTCGGCATGTAATTGAACAAACCAATGCCAAAGGGAAAATAAGGGATAAAAAAAAAAAGAACTAAGAACATGAAATTGAGGTGAAAACAATCGTCCAGAATTCAAGCTCAGAGTCCAAAGAAAAAAAAACTCCAAAACGATTAAAATAACTACGTAAAGTGCTCAATATATATATATATATATATATATATATATATATATATATATATATATATTATTGTTTACATTGTTTAAAAGTTTATGGGGAGGAGTTTATAGATATGTGTTTATAGAGAGTGTAGACATAAAAAAATAAGACCATTTAAATCTGTTGTTATATGTGAATCAGTCCGTCTGAAGATCGCCTGAGTCGTGAAACTGAGGGTCACTACGCAGTGTTGATTACTATGCCTCCTTTCTCTCTTTATCTTCCCTTTTTATAGTGCGCAGGCAGACAGACGGGATACACACCGTTTGAAATAATACTAGCGTCCATTTCAAACACGAGTATCTATTAAAAATAATGCTTGAAATAATAAAATCGGATTCAAATATAACAAATAATTATTTAGAAATATTATATATATATATATATATATATATATATATATATATATATATATATATATATATATATATATATACGGAAAAGCTTAACATATCACGAAAATACGGAATAATAAAATAATAATAAAATAATAATATTTATATATATATAAATATACCTATATATATATATATATATATATATATATATATATACAAGTATGGGACAATATACGGAATAAATTCCAATAACCAACAAATACTATTCTTAAAAGATTCAATACAGATGAAACAAATACAACACCATCACTTGATAAGACACAAATTGTTGAAACAAAATGGCTATTTTTGTGGTGATTTTATAACATAATTTTCGAATAAATAATTATATATATATATATATATATATATATATATCGAAGTATAGGATTGGGGTATACGGAATAAATACCAATGACCAAAAATACTATTCTTAAAAAAGATTTCAATACAAGTAGAACAAATATAATTATTTATTCTTATAACATAAATATGTTATAAAATCACTACAAAAATAGCCATTTTGTTTCAACACTTGGTGATGGTGTGTCTTCAACACTATCACTGATAAAACACTAGGACTGTTGAAATTAAATGGCTATTTTTGTAGTGATTTTATAAAATATTTGTTACAATTTTGGAATAAATAATTATATTTACTCTACTCTGATTCCCATATAACAACAGATTCGCCTGATAATTATGCACCAACCCTATATATATATATATATGTGTGTGTGTGTGTGTGTGTGTGTGTGTGTGTGTGTGTGTGTGTTATCAACTGAAATTCAAAATTAATAAATTAATCACAGCTAACAACGCAGAACATGACAACTTAAAACTCCCCCAAATAATCGGAGACTACAAACCAGGATACATCTATGGAACTAAGCCTACTTCCTTCTCCATCCTCTCCAATTCGAAATCCCCACTCCGGTTTACCAATTAACCAAAATCATCAACCAATTTATACATACCTAGTAAATACAGTATTAAATTCACTCATGAACTAATCCAAATCTTAAAAACACAAAACTTAATAATAAATCCGTAGCCCCATTTGATTTTAAAAGTTTA
>CAHIKZ030001668.1:1380000-1382500 GCA_903632075.3 Acanthosepion pharaonis | reverse complement strand
ATATATTGAAATGTAATTGTCATCTTTGATAATGGCTTATGTAAGCCGAAAGCTTAGATTGGATTAAAAACATGTATCAATATGGTGATTTTCTTTCATCTTTCAATGATAATGTTATTAAGCTTATCAGATAATATGAAAGGAACTTACTTAAAATAAATAGCCAAAACTTGTCTATATTATTTAAGGAAACATGCATCAATATATATATATATATATATATATATATATATATATGCGCAGTACTTCGTAGAAAATGCTCAATATCAGTGATAGAGCTAATATATTCAGTTGTATGAATATTAGTTTGTGACTATGAGTTTCATGCTTTTGCGATAATCAAACTCTTTTTTGCTTGTCTGATAATCACAAAACCTGAAACTCAACGTCACAAACTAATATCCATACAACTGAATATATATATATATGTGTGTGTGTGTGTGTGTGTGTGTGTGTGTGTGTGTGTGCGTGCGCGTGTGTATGTACGTGTGCGTTTGCGCGTATGTGTGATGAGGGTGCTGTATATTCCTTAGTCAAACCAATTACTCCAAATGTGACCCATTCATGATCCGTTTGGGAACTTTTTAGCACTCATTCATAAGTATATTAACTTACTCTCTGATGTATTACTTCTGAATAGATTAAACCATATCTTCTAAGTTTCCTCCCATCTATCCTATGATCTATCTATCTATCTATCTATCTATCTATCTATCTGTTGAAACTTGACTAATGCATGGAATAATAATGCTACACAAAATGTACGTAGAACAAAATGTATTGAAACAAGAAAGTGTACACAATATTTACATATAGTCTTTTGTATATTCCTGGTAAGACCGTTCCTGGAGAATGTGTTGACTGAGTCGCAGTCGGGCAGAGTCTCTGGTTGAATCTCTTGATTCCTCCCTCTCTTCCCGGTACCAACCATATTTATATGGTCGGTACTCCACTATGCAAATTAGGTGGATCCTACCACAACACTATCTATCTATGCCTGTTCATATCTATCTATCTATCTATCTATCTATCTATCTATCTATCTATCTATCTATGTGTCTATGTCTGTTCATATCTATCTATCTATCTATCTATCTATCTATCTATCTATCTATCTATGCTTGTTCATATCTATCTATCTATCTATCTATCTATCTATCTATCTAGCCCAGTCTGTTCATATCTATTTACCTGTAAGTATTCCCATATCTAAGCATCTTCATACACATATAAATATATCAGTTTCTTTATCTCTCTTTCAATATTACATATCTGTCTATACTTGTTCGCAGATATATATTTAAACCTTTCATATGTATACACATACACACACGCACACACACACACACACACATATATATATATATATATATATATATATGCATACATATATAGATAGATAGATATTTGTGTGAGTGTCTGTGAGTGTGTGTGTATGTGTGTGTGAGTGTGTGTGTATGTGTGTGTATGTGTTTAGCGTGTATCAAAAATTCTTTGACAAACTTGGGGGCGGGTTCCTTATACCGAAACAAAGGACAAAACTAGGATATAAACACGTGTCCGCAAATCATTCGCTTTTGAATTATGAAATTTAAAGAAAGTTTACAGTAGATGGCGTTGTGTCATTTGCAACGTGTGCAGGGTCTGTCACCGTCTGGTCACTCACCACAGGAGAACTTTTGTTTCTCTCTTCAGTCTTGTTTACGAATAAGGCAACATTTAGATGAGATAGAATAACAAATTTACAACAACCAAAATTTGAGGGCGGATCGGAATCGCCATGGCACAATAGGAAATAAACAGAAATATATTAAATATTTGTCGGATTTAATCCATTTCCTATGATATATTGTCATTTTTTTTCTCGTTAAGATACGAATACAGAGCAGATATGAGAGTTCGAGAAAGATCAGAGAAATATGTGCGTTTAAAGGCTTTAATTCGAACTTTGCTTAAACTGGAAGTTTTCTGTGAACTGTAATAGCACAACAGGATTAATGGCGCTTTCATATGGGATGCAGGTTCGATTCCTGCCAGAGAACACATATTTTCTACGAAATTTCTCGAACATTCGGACCGTTAAATGTAATTCATATTGTTTAATTAAAGAATAGAGAATTTACTTATATAAGTAAATTCACTATTGTATCCATAAAAATAACGTATAAACAGGAAATAAATTAAATATTTGTCGGATTTAATACATTTGCCGCTAAGTGTTGATTTCTATGTTCATATATATATATATATATATATATATATATATATATATATATATATATACCAGTCGAATCCATTATATTCACTTATGTACTAATACTCTTGTAAAAGTTATTAATCCCCTTTTTCTGTCTGCAGCTATAAATAGCTGTAAATAGCAGAACAGACTGGGTTCTATAGCCTTGGATGGCAACTAGTCCAGGAGAAGGACAACTCTGATCAAAAAACCCGCGGAGGGTCGTAGTGCACCAGGTCTTTGTATTCGGCGCTTCAAAAAGTG
>CAHIKZ030001668.1:1370000-1375000 GCA_903632075.3 Acanthosepion pharaonis | reverse complement strand
TTTTTTTTAACTCATGTTTTCGTCTTATTCGATGACTTTTGCTTAATCCTAGTTTCATTTTTTGCTGTAATTCATCCATTTAGATGACTTTTCATTCGTATCCTATGTGAATTGACACTTCAATCGTAATGCTGCTTTATTCCCTTACATGAAAACCTGTTAAGTTTGGATTGAATATTGATCAGCTCGCGAGCTTTCTTTGATCTTTTTTGTCAATTTTCAAAGAACTACCAATCCTTTTCATATCCAAAAGGTTGAAAACGTCAGCGTGCTTCTTCTATTTGACTTCGACTGCAGACCTCGATATTCTGAGATTCTTACAGATTTCAAGTTGAATCATTTCATGTAATATTTTGGTAATTTCACTCACCTTCTCTAAATTCGCACTGACCGTTTTAAAACTTGACTTAACTACACTACTGTTATGATCCGGTTCCTTGTACTATGTTGATAGTCCAAGGTAGAACCAATACAGAAGAACACGGATATGGTATAACACAGATATATTACAAACAGGAATATATACAGAGAAGTAGAAAGTGTTAGTACGAACAATCAGGTTTAGTAGTAATTGTCTGAACGCGACTTTGTTTCGGACTGCCTCTCACTCGACTGACTGACTCGCTCGCTCTGACTGACTGACAGACTTCTGACGGACCTCACTCCAGACTACAGACTGAACAATATTTAGTCATGCACCCCCCCCCCCGAGGGCATCATGTGGCACAAGGCCGGTTTAACCTGAGATCTCCGAGCCCGTGGGCTCGGCCAAAAATATGCCCTTTGAACCCGTATAAACGGTTTCAGGGTCGGTTTACCTCCCCGAAAGAGACTCCGCCTTTCGGCTTAGCCTCGTTCGGGTTCCTCCCCGCCTGAAGGCAGAGAGTTCAACCGATCAGCCGGTCAGCCGGTCGCCCGACTTCAGGCTGACCTCCCTGCTTCCTCTAGAGGCGCAGTATTTATTACGTATGAAATAGTCCATTATGTTATTATGGGTAAGGTCCCATAACAACTACACACACAATTAAAATTCGAACCTATTTGAGAGAAACATATTTGAATTGAATTGATTAAAATAAACCCAGTATGCAATTTCTGTCATCCTTCAAATGTAATTGACGTATTTGGACAATTATTCTAGGCCTGGCTGAAGAATCAGTAACGACGAAATTTTAATATCTTATCTTTAGACTTAAATCGCTCTTAAATCCTAATATTCGATTTGTTATTTTATCTTAATCTGGAATTTCATTTATATTTACATGTGGTTAAATAGATATACCCGTTTTTATTTTCTTAAAAAGTCAAATTCACATCAACCAACCTGGGCAATTAAAAGATTTATTGTTGGTTTCAATCTTGTTGAGAATGATTGCAAAATACTTTCCCCTCCCCAATTTATACGCAGAAACACATAAATGCATGCTGGGATTTTTATTCCTAGCCAATAGTTCAGTTGTCGCTTTCATATGACTGAGTCCCGGTCTGTCTTGTCTTGCAGTGAGAACGCTATCCGTGTCTTTTAGTCAAAACGATAAGTTCGTTTACCAGAATTTGTTCTTCAGTGTCAGCCCCCCCACACACACATCAGGAGGAGGCATGGTGGAGTATTTGATAGCCGCTCGGTCGGATTGAGGAAGCCGTGTTCGAATTCCAATCGAATCCATTACAGACCCTAACCCCACGTGCAATATCCTTGAGAAAAGTTTGAATCCTCTTCTCAAGCTATGGGTTCTATAAACTTAGATGGCAACTGGTCTACCGAAGAAAGAAATGGCAACCTACTGCGGGAAAAAATCTGCCTCGTCAGTCATGTATCGAAAGATACATGATCGCGTAAACGTGTTTCCCGCATGGCGCATAACTGATTTTCAACCCCAATTTTTAGTTTGTGAAATTTTTGCTGCATTATTATTGCTTTGCCTTATTACTTTTAATTTGCCTTGCATTTATTGTTTCCTTGATTTATGTTATTTTTTTGCAATATTCCTTTCTTTTTTCTTGTTATTGTTTATTGCAAACTTTGTCAATTCTGTTTTTTGGGCAGTTCTACTATTTACTTTACATTTAACCCTGACCGCTCTACAATTATTAAAAGGAAATGTGCAAGTCGTTAGGCCCCAATCCTACGTTATTTATATCCGGGAAAAATAACCTTTAAGTTAGACGTGCTTTAACTGTTCAGTCACAAGAGACCTTACAGGAAAGTAGAATTAATTAACACCATTGAAAGGAAAAAAGAAATGCATATCTGTCATTGAAACCTGTCGAAAAATTTGTTAACTTTATTTTCGGAAACAATGCAATTTTTAAGAAGGTACAGATTTTTTAAAAATGACCTTATTTTGCATAAATATAAACATTATACTTATTTAGTACGAGGAATTAAACAAACATCTTTCGTTTCTTATCAAGATCAGCGAGCCCAACATTTCCAATTATCTCCATGTTAAGAACAGCGAACCGAATTACCTACATGTCAAGAATAGTGAACACAATTATCTTCATTTCAAGACCAGCGAACCCAATTATATCCATGTTGAGAAAAGCGAAACCAATTATCTCCATGTCAAGACCAGCTAACCCAATTATCTCCATGTTAAGAACAGAGAACCCACTTATCTCCTTGTCAAGAACAGTGAACCCAATTATCTCCTTGTCAAGGACAGCGGACCCAATTATCTCCATGTCAAGAACAGCGACCAAATATTCTCCATCTCAAAGTAAGCGAACCGAATTACCTACATTTTAAGAACAGCGAACCCAATTATGCCCATGTCAAGAACAACGATCCCAATTATCTCCATGTCAATAAGAGCGATCCCAATTATCTCCATGTCAACAAGAGCGAACCCAATTATCTCCATGTCAAGAACAGCGAACCAAATAACCTACATGTTAAGAACAGCCAACCCAATTATCTTCATTTCAAGAACAGCGAACTCAATTATCTCCATGTCAAGGCCAGCGATCCCAATTATCTTCATGTCAAGAACAGCGAAACCAATTATGTCCATGTTAAGAACAGTGAACCCAATTATCTTCATTTCAAAACCGCGAACCCAATTATCTCCATGTCAAGAAGAGCGAACCGAATTATCTCCATGTTAAGAACGGCGAACTTAATTATCTCCATGTCAAGAACAGTGAGCCGAATTACCTACATATCAAGAACAGCGAACCCAATTATCTCCATGTCAAGAAGAGCGAACCGAATTACCTACATGTCAAGAACAGCGAACCCAATTTTCTTCAGGTCAAGAACAGCGAACCCAGTTATCTCCATATCAAGAATAGCAAACCCCTGACAATTATGTTCTGTTTTTAAAAGCAATGTTGTCAATATATATGAACTTGTTTATCTATAAATGAACACTTAAAATAACATAAATGAACAATTAAAATAACATTATTCATTTTCCATGAAACAATTTAGTTATTGAAAGTATAATTTATGGTGTTTGCATTAGCAAGCCCTAATAACTTGTTAACTGTTTTTCAATCCATCCACATGAATTGATTTAAATATTTTGATAGAAAATTGCGTTTGCATCTTCTTGATGTTAGATCTATGCTTTATCCACGATGATACTATATGTTGTGCGTGAATGCATGTTTATGTATCAACGAAATGCAAAGTGTGGTTGACGGTTCTGTCACAATTGCTATATTTTCGAGCAATAAATCTCGAGCGGTTGACGGTTCTGCGCTGGTAATCTGGATTATTTCCTATATCTCTGTAAGCCCGCCATTCATCGCAGTGAATACTTGATCCATGTCTCTCTAATTTTTCGATTATTGGCAGGAATGTCTTTTGGTCTCTGTACTCAACTTTTTCCAAAGACCCAATTGCTAAGTATCTACCAAGACCAAAACCCAGACTTGACTCTTACGAGCCCTGCCTCGGTGGCGTTTTCGTTTTTGTTTCTTTCTTTCTTTCTTTCTTTCTTTCTTTCTTTCTTTCTTTCTTTCTTTCTTTAAGCGTTTCACCCCAAGCAATGCGGGAAGCCACTCCCACGCAAGGGGTTACTGAGAATTGGAGTGAGATCAAATAGGAGTGATAGAGGAAAGGATGAAGAGAAGGATAGGGGATAGATCAGGGCATCTGGAGACGTGAATTGACATTATATTTGAATAGTTGGAGATTCTAGTTATCAGGGAAACAAGAAAAGGGGAGGGAGTTCCACAGTCGAGAGGTGCGAGACATGAAGCTACTAAAGTAAAAGAGACGGCTACATTTAACAGTTTCGACAATGAAAGGCTGAGAGCGAGATGCCAGCCTAGTGGAGCGCTTAAATTCATGAAGTCTAGGAACCAGCGAAAGCAGCTCATCGGAGCAGTTAACATGAAAGTATTTGTCAAAAATGACAGAGGGAGTCGACGGCACGTCTGTGAGAGAGTGACTGCAGACGAGATACCAGATCAGGTCCAATTACGTTGCATATCCGTCTCTGGATCTTATCAAGAACCTTTAGACAAACATAAAAGCACGATTAGTATATTTGAAATCTTATCCCAGGTACAGCAAATTTTATAGGATTAAGCTCAAAATGTCTTCTGCACACTTTGAGAAAGTTGTAAAGATCCACTATTGTCTGGCGTGTCTTTTGTCTGTCACTTCCACACATAACTGTCCCGAGAAGCACTGTACACTGTCCAATTCATTCATTGTATGATTCATATATTTAATTCTCGTCGAATAAGAGATTTGTTTTTCATTCAGTCTATCATTGGTAAGCTATCCTCAAAAAGTAATGATTTCACAAACTTCGTGAATATAGATCTATCCATCTTCAGGGTTCCTGGATATCTGAATGAATAAATTAAAACCAGAACATGAAAATAGCTATTGAACCTTAAAGTTACTGGTACCAAAATGTTCATATCAAGAACAGCGAACCTGATGATTCTCATGTAAAGAATAACCAACCTAACTATCTTCTTGAATGAATAGTAAACCCTGCCGTGAATGGGTTTGCTAAATTTGACAAGATCCCATC
>CAHIKZ030001668.1:1275000-1365000 GCA_903632075.3 Acanthosepion pharaonis | reverse complement strand
AGCACATACTATGCAGCTAAGGAAAAGATCGTGAAGTTTACAATGATTTTGTGATCACGGCTGTGTCCGTTCTACCAATAGATAAACCAAGCATATGTTTGCCTTTTTGACTGTAATGTAAAAAGACCTATATCTACTTATCTATTAGTTCATTATACTTTTTGTCGTGTAAGGTATATACGAAAGCAAAGAAACCAATAAAACTTTTGATACGTGTTTAAATTAATCCACCCACGATTCATTTCATTGGTAAAAGGTTAGAAGAATTTCTGACGGCTTCAAAATGAACTCATATCGACGAAACTTTAGACGCGTTTCAAGAAAACATTGACTTCCAAATGGGATGTGCCATAAATTCATGACTTCGTCAACTCATGTTGCTACTTTGACTTTTGAATAATATGCGAAATCAGGCATTTTAAAAATTGCCGACTTCTGGATTGGTCTCCGTGTTCGCTAAATCTGAACCCCATTGAAAAGTCTTTTGAAGCATTGTCAAAAGAAACCTCTGTGCAGCTGACAAACGATTTTTTTTATCCAAGAGTGAACTTTAGAAAATATTAAATGTTTGTAAGTCTATCACCTTGAAGAATTCTGAAATTTAACTTCTATGGATTTTTTAGCGTTTCACACCAAGCAAGACGGGAAGCCACTAGCATGCAAGGGGTTACAGAGAGTTGGAGCAAGAGTAAATAGGAGTGATAGAGGAAAGGATGGAGAGAAGGATAGGGGATACATCAGGGCATCTGGAGACGTCGATTGACATTACATTTGAATAGTTGGAGATTATAGCTTTCAGGGAAACAGGAAAAGGGGAGGGAATTCCACAGGCGAGATGTGCGAGACATGAAGCTATTGGAGTAGAAGAGACGGCTACATTTAACAGTTTCGACAGTGAAAGTGTGAGAGCAAGATGCCAGCCTAGTAGAAAGCTTAAATTCATGAAGTTTGGGAACCAGCGACAACAGCTCATCGGAGCAGTTACCGTGAAAGTATTTGTAAAAAAAGACAGTTTTTACAATAAAGTTCACCTTGTACAAATCATAAATGCTAAACGATGTACAGGGTTACAGAGTAAGACGCAGTAGGCAGATTTACGAGGATATGTGGAGGGGTAAGGTTTAACCTTAGTCCTGAACAGGTTAACATTGTAGAGATCGGGGAAGCATCCCCTTGGGAGTTGGTCCCAGGGAGTAGCGGTTCGTGCAAAGAAGCTGATCGAGTGAAAGTTACATCTTACCAATGAACGCCGAAGGGAATTCAGGTGATTCGCTACAATGGGCGTGGCATTATTTCAAAACATGAATAACTAAAGCTAAGTTGGGTTTAAGAAGCGTAGTTCTAGGCAGATAAATGTTGAACAGTTTTTTCGAAGCCACGCACACTTGTGTATGACCAATAGACGTGATTTTTGGAGGGCTTATCTTACATCTAAGTTTTCTGACTTCCATATACAATCATTTTATTTATGCTCTATCAGTTTTAACTAACCTGATGTCTTCTCGTTGTCCACGCACGTAGCCGGAAACCACGAAAGTATTGGTTACATGGGAAAAGTGTTCAAGTAATTTATATACTGTTACTCGGGGAAAGCAAGATACATGCGAATTGGGACCGAATTCAGTGAATGCACAAAAATCTTAAGAGGACTATGACAATGATGTGTTTTCTCACTGGATTTATTTCACCTACAGAACAATAGGATCCTAATAAACTAGTAATAAACTAATAAGCCTAAAAAAACTAGAAGATTTAGTATCTGCAGATATCAGTTCATTGCAAATGTTCGTGCCCGGCTGTCATTGTTAATATGAAATGACCGCAAACTGACACTGGCGTTTGCTTTGGTGCCAATATCTGGTCTATTCGAGATTGAAATTTTGCATCGTTCATTAGCGAGTCAGTCTCTGTTGTATGTTGACACTTTGTCAACATATGAATACGAATTTTTGCAGTGATTTAACATAATCTTAACGTCATACACGCAACTGATACTGTACTGAAGGCAGACTAAGATATTAAACTGAAGAAACTATAAGACAATCAAAAAAGGAAAAGCAGTAAAAACTAGTAACTTTAAGAAGGCAGAATTCATGGTTGTTAGCAAAAGAGACAGTTCATGGGTGTTCTACATATTGGGAACGTCTATATCAAACAGGTACAGAAATTTAACTCTAAGTAACAGATGACACAAAATGTGACGCATAAATCAGCAGGGACCTTGAATTAGTAGAAGATATCTTTCAGAAAATACGTATTCAGACGGAACAAAAGAAAACAAAAGAAAAATGAAATAGCATTGAACTTGCAAGGTAATGTCGAATCTCTTATACGGCAATGAATAGTGTACACTCTCTTTACAGATATTAAAGAGATTTCAAAGGTGATTCTACTGGCGTGGTTCTATCGATAAACGCTGATAATGCCATAGATTGAACATGAGAAACACGGGGATGTTGTAAAGAAAATATGAATCACAAGCAGACTGGCACTTACGGAAAGCCCTTTCACTGTCGAAACTGTTAAATGTAGCCGTCTCTTCTACTTCGATACAGGCGAGATCAAATCAGGGTCATAAGTAAAGGGTCAAAGGTAATGGTTGAAATATTACTTGGAGCAACATAAGATGTGGATCGCTGACGTCCTAAAGTGACATGGAATATTAAATAAAAATATAATGTACTAAGGCGAAATTGGAGTGTTTCCTGTCTTCCCAATCGAAAAATACTAGTTTAACTTAAAAATCAATACTTGAAGATAAAATAACAGTGAGAAAAATGTACGTATCAGCAGACAGATAATGGAACTGACAGAGGTATAGAGAAATGAGGCGATTTAGCAAAACATCAAGTCATAACTGAAGCAAACACAAACAAAATAGAAAGAATTAGCCAAACGAGTCAGCCGCAGTAATCAAGATAATCCCACATAGTCGAGAGGGGGTTTGCCGAGTTTAATTCACAAAGTGAATTGTGAAAGATTATTTTTAGTATATATATATATATATATATATATATATATATATAATTATCTGCAATCGAGAAACATTGAAATATAGACAGTAAAGATAAAACTAGTATGAATAGTAGATTAATTAGTAGATTAATTAAGAGTTATCCGGACACCTGAAGAAGTTGTGTGAAGGACAAGAGCCGAAATATTTTAAAAACTACAATGATGAGGATATTAATATCAATGTAAATAAAGTCCACAGGATGTTAGTAGAGTGACTTCACAAAGTGGAATGTGTAGGATTATTTTTGGTTTGTGTATGCTACTGAAAAATTTATTTCAGTTGAGCTCTCTGGGGAGGAAGTGTGGGTTTGTAAAAAGTGACTATTACGGCTAATAATGCAAGACTCTTCGGTAAATCGAATGGTGTTCTCTCAGTCACTGTGTCTTTATCTAAAAAGAAATACGCTTAAATTCACCTACATCCCTGCCGTGTGCCAACGGCTAAGCGGTAGAATCCCGACTGACGCCAATTCAGTCGGGTTTCGATCCTAGCTAGAGGCAACCGGACTATATATATATATATATATATATATATATATATATATAAGATGAGACGGAATAGAGTACAATCATAACGTTTGTAACATTTAACTTAAAGGAGAGCTCAATACAAATAGAGCAATATTATGTATGTAAGAATCGCTACACAATTGCTGTCGTGTTTCTATGAGTATCAATGCCTCTTATCAGATGATTGTAAATTACTGGCGAGTGAACGATATATTTCTTATAGAAATCGTTCACTCCCCAATAATTTATAATCGCCTGATACGTATCAATACATGCACTGATACGCATCGAAACACGACTGCAATTGTGTAGCGATTTTGACATGTTTTCGGTGTAATATCCTAAAATACATACATACATACACACACACACACACACACACACATATATATATATATATATATATATATATATATATATATATATTCAAGCATGTTTGGTTGAATAATATAGACATATTACGTCTATTTATTTTTAATTTAATACTCCCAAGTTCACGAATCTATTTCTTAGTCTCTGTACAAAATTGATCAAGAAAAAACCGTAATTATCCAATGATTTTTATTTTCCCAATTACTTTCATTCTCATCCAAGATTATCTCCAGGGCTGAATTGGTTAAGAAAATTGTGTGAGCATGAACGCTGTAAATTTCAAAACATTTATCGTTATGTAAGGGAAGTAACATAATTTAGATAATTTTTGCTAAAAATTCTAATTACGTATTTTAAGATATTGTTTTTAATTGTAGTTTTAACCATTACAATTTGAATATTTTAAAACTTTGTTGCTATACTCATAATTGATTGTATTTATTTTTTACCGTAATTTTTTTTTATATAAACGGCGTCCAAAATTTGAAGTTTTTGTTTTTTTTTTATTTTTGTGGTGGAGTAATGTTGTATTGCCGTTTAATATTTCCCTAAATAGTGAATGCGGACAGGAATGTTCATTTAAAGGACATTGAACTATAATCATTCATATGAAATGTAAGTCTTGACAGAATCGTAATTGTCAGAGATACAATCTCCCAAACGACATTTAAATTGATATATGACATTAGTTTTTTGCAAAACATTAGTTGACGGAGAAGAGTTATTGCGGATGATTAAGTTGGTTGCATTAAATTTAGTTTAGTATATAATTTTACTGGGATCAATGAGGTATATATTAGTACTTAAGAGGTTTTATTTTTTTTGGGGGGGGGTGGATTTTTTTCATTTTGTTTGTAGTCAGAATAGTTAGAATAAAATAGACATATATAGATTATGCAACTCAACATGTTTGAATGAAAATATGCGGCCTATATATCTTACTTATTATAAAATGCAGATTGTGTGTGTGTGTGTCTGTAACGTTTATATATTGGATCGGATTTCCTACATTTTTCAACTGATTTCAGCAAAACTTCACAGGACTACATAAAATTACCTTGTGGTGGTTCTAACAGTGCCAAAAATGGTGAAAAATATAATTGTTTTTGCACAAAATCAATTTGAAAACACGATTAAGAGACATCGTTAAATGGAAGGGGACAACTCACATCAGGTTGTTTGTGTGTGGGGTTCCTTTAAATATGGGATCGGATTTCCTATATTTTTCAGCTGATAAAACAAAAACTTCACTTTTTTTTTTTTTTTTTTTTTTGGCAGGTGTTTTCTTATTCTCTTGCCCACTTTTTTTTTTTACTTTTTAACATTCAGAATGCTTTAAAAATTCCATTTACAAGACAATTATTTATAATAAAATTCTATTCAATCAGGAGACTCATAACGATTGAAAACAATGTTTTTGTTTGAGTTTGGGTTTGACCAATTCCTAAAAAAAAAAAAAAATTAAGACATGCGTGTCCGTCAACCTTAGACAATAATCTAACGATCTCTACTGATTGTACGAATACAAACATCGGATAAATTCTTTATCTTTAGGGAAAGATAATGAAATCTAAACATACACAAGTCCTAACTAAAAATAATAACCGGAACGGGAAACTACTTTAAATACACATGGTGTCCAATTTTTTTACTGTATTCAATAAGTAAAAATCATAAACTGTAAAAGATTATTATTACAGAAAGGCTACTATATGAATAAGATTTGTTAGATCATAATTAATAAACCCAAATAAAGTTAATATTTTTTGTATTAGAAACAACGAGTGGAAAATATATTCAAATCAGAATTCTAATTATGAATCACCACAAGCAAAATATGCAATTTTTATTACTGTATTCAATAAGTAAAAATCATAAATTGTAAAACTAAAAGATTACAGAAAGGCTACCTACATTTTTCAATCGAATTCAACAAAACTTCACTTTTTTATTTGGCATGTAGTGTTTCTTATTGTCTTGCACACTTTTTACTTTATTTTTACATTCAGAATGCTTTAAAAATTCCATTTACAAGACAATTGTTTATAATAAAATTCTATTCAATCGGTAGAGACTCATAACGATTGAAAACAATGTTTTTGTATGAGTTTGGGTTTGACCAATTCGTAAAAAAAAAAAAAAAAAACTAATTAAGACATGCGTGTCCGTCAACCTTAAACAATAATCTTTGTCAATTTTATTTTTCAATCTTTATGATGGTGGATACTTGATCTATCTCTTACTGTTATATCCCCGGGCTAATATATATATTTAGAATGGATTGATGTGAGTTTGTGACCTATATACTGATGTGTGTTTGTCACATATATATATATATATATATATATATATATATATATATATATATGTGTGTGTGTGTGTATGTGTGCGTATTTTTGTATTTACATGTACAATGTTTTATTAAATGCAGCATAGATGTGGCACAAGGCCAATATTTAGGAACAACCAGTGAGTATGAAATTCACTGCTCAATTGTAACTAATTAAGCGGAACAAACTTACCAACCTTTACACCACTTCGAAGTGCCCTTGTTATATATATATATGCATATATATATATATATATAGAGAGAGAGAGAGAGAGAGAGAGAGAGAGAGAGAGAGAAAAAAGAAAGAAAGAAAGAGAGAGAGAGTGAGGGGAAATTTATTATAGTTACTCTTACTTCCATGTAAAGGATTATCAATAGAGAAGAAAAATCAACACTGAGTTAGTTGATTCATCCTCAATATAGACTATCTTGTGATGGTCAAAATATTACTTCATAGCGCACACTAAACCGGGAAAGTCGTTACTGACTAAAAACTAGCGTTCGAAGTCAGACAGAAAGGAAAAAGAAAGAAGGCGAGGAAAAACACAGGATCAAAAAATGTCAAATCAATTCACCCCAAGCAAGGCGGTAACTCCACTAAGACACAAAGAGCTATTGGAAGTGAAAGTGAATGAAAAGACTTTAGAAGGATCTGGAAACCCAGTCCGACACAGAAACCATGGGATAAATGTCTACTCCTGTTCAAAAGAGCAAGGACGATTGTGAAGCGGACGATAGGTGAACCTATCTACTCTTATTGAGAAAATAAATGGTCAAAATTTCAGTGTTTACGCGGAGACATTACAAATATAGATCACTACCCATAAAAACGAGAGTAAAATGAGTCGAATGATTCCGAATATATCCTCATAAATGTTTTCACATCCCAGAGTTTTTTTCTTTTTAGATGTACCATAGCATATTTATGCTTAAAGTAAATATTATATTCACCATACATTAGTAATGTGTATAGTAAATCTATATCCAATAGAAATATCGTATTAATAGTATATTAGTACTTTATGTTTATGGGCAAGCTAAATAGTGTATTAGTACATAGTACATTTATGTTTATGGAAAACTTGGGGGACGATGAAAAGAAATTAAATTAAAGAAATAAATTTTTTCAAAAATAAACTAAGACGCTCTTTCATTTGGGTGATGAACTGGTCTCTTGTTTCAGGAATCGACAATATAGTTTTAATTATGTTTGCGTTGAAGCGACCTTGATTCCTAGATTCCATTTCAGATGGTGAAACGTATCAGAATTCTAGTTTAAGACACCCAAAGCCGTGAGAAAAATCGTTAAAAGAATGTAAGAAGTGTATTTTAAGCGACATCCGAATCCTATTCTTTTGATAAAACTAGTCGCATATATATATATATATATATATATATATATATATATATATATATATATATATATATATATATATATATATATCTATTCTTTTGATAAAACTAGTCGCATATTGTTTATTACGTCAGAATAATTTCCAAACCATAAGAAAGTTCTGGACAAATAACAGGAATGAATTCTAGACTGCCAATGGCACTGATAATAATAATATACTATTCAATAATAATAATATTAATAATAGTAATAATAATAATAATAGTGTATATATATATATATATATATATATAATCGACTCTCCCGTCGAGATTCGACGTATGAGGGTCAAGCAGATCAGTTTCCAGGAAACCGACAGCCCGACACCGGCACATGAGATTTGATTATAGTGGTGAGGGCCTCGTGCAGGACCATTCACACTTTTTGAAGGGACGAATACAGAGACCTGGTGCACCGAATGCCACAAGGTCCCCAAACGACCCTCCGCAGGTTTTGAATTGAGAGTTGTCCTTCTCCTAGACCAGTTGCCATCCAAGGCTATAGAACCCAGTCTGTCCTGCTATTTTACCCATAGCTGGAGGGAGAGGAAGAGGATTCATACCTTTCCCAAGGGTATTAGCACGTAAATGAATGTAATGGATTCGACTGGAATTCGAACTCGGCTCTGCAATTCTTCAATCCAAGCCGCTATCGATATATATATATATATATATATATATATATATATATATATATATATATATATATATATATATATATATATATATATATATATATATATATATATATATATATATATATAATAAAAAGGCTTAAACAGTAATATTCCATGGTTATAATTTATTACATTGGAATCGTAAATACAATCCAATACAATTATTACATTGGAATCGTAAATACAATCCAATTCATAGGATCCAATACACACACACATATATATGTGTGTATGTGTGTGCGTGTATTAACCACTAATATTATATATGTATATATGAAGAAATATAGTCTTAAGATGTGCTATATTTATGGGATAAAGTTCTCAATATCAGAGATTAGCGTGTGTAAATATAGAAGTCAACACTTAGAGGCGACAGTCTGTTTCATGCTAGATGCAATCATCAGGCCACGAGTGCTATATACATATATATATAATAAAAATGATATGCTATTCAATATTATTCTTTTTTATAAGACTATATTTCTTCAGAACTAAGTCGATGATGGTTCTCTACTGATTCTTTAGTCCTGGGTATGACGATAAACTACATCAGGCTGCAAGGCCTCTGATCAGGAGATTGGAGCTTTTGAAGGGCGTGTGGCCATCTCTTAATTGCTGCTGTTCCCAGACCCACTCTGATCTTGGGAGGGGGGGGGGCAGAACCTGCTAGGGTTCAAACTATGGGTAAATAGGGAACATCCAAAAAAAAGAAAATATGAAAGTATAAAATTACGGTTTTATGTAAATAAAAAAAAATACCAACCATACATATTTATAATAAATTTAACAACAACACATATTTCTAGTATATATTTAGTTGAAATCATAAAAATGTACAGAAAATATTTAGATTTCGACATTATATAACCCCTAGAGGTGTTGATATGCCGCTAAACAAAGTCAGCTACCAGATTCTTTTTCTTTATTATCTATGAATTCTCATAACCCCTTGAGAAAGATAATGGAAATATGCTTTGTCTTTTCCATGGTTTTGTATTCGGAGATGTCTTCCCCCGCCTAGACAGACCTACACAAGACTAGAAACCCTAAACTAACATTATAACTTCCTTTAACTCATGTGGAAGAGAATATATCGATTCATGCCTTTTCCAAGAATATTGAAGAGAAGTAAGCGCAAAAATAATTTCAACTCGGCTCACTGATTACAATTTCAGCACGATAACTGTTACGCCCACTGCATAGAAATATTCGACGTAGATATTTTAAAAAAAAACATGGCGTGCGAGGACAATTCCGAGTATATATATATATATATCCCAGATTCTTGTTTTCTTGTCATCTTTAATCTTCACAGATGCAATGTTGATTGTTATCTTCAGTCTACTTAATTCCTGCTATTTTATTGTTCTCTCTCCTTAATAATTTTTTTTTATCTTAATCTTTCATATGCGATACCACCTTGGGTTTTAATGGCTTTATTTATTTGCTTGCGGTGAAATGATTAAAATTAAATGAAACTCGAAAGATTCAATGTATATTGCGAAACTTATGAAATGTTCATAATATTGTATCTTTCGATATGAACTCTTCTAAGAGTTTTGAAATGTTGGCGTTAAGATTCTCATTTATCTTTTAATAAAAAAAATAATATTATCGACAACTGAGGGTCGCCCAATGATAGGCTTCATTCCATTTGAAAATTCACTACCGTTAAAACGCTTACTGGTGTTCTGAGCAGTAAGATCAGATATCTTATATTTTCTTTCCACAATCTGGATTTTGAAATCAGCTTAAACGACTTTGTGCACCTGTTTGAAACGATGCTTCATGATTGCCAGAATCATAAGATTTGTATCCACCAGCATAATATCTGAAAGAAAATTCATAGGGGAATAGTAAACCCCCCTATCATTTATTCAAAACTAAGAACCAACATAGAAACAAGTAAATGCAATAATAATAATAATAATAATCAATATAAAATAATGACGTCACACATTATGAAATGGACAAAGTTCAACAATTATTTCAAGACATGTTTTATGTTTATACATTCTATTTTATAGATACAAATATGTAAGTAAATGCTCTGTTTATAATAAACAGTATTAACAACATTTACCGGCCAGAAATTGCTATTAAGCTTATCAGACGATATGAAAAGAATTTACATAAAATAAAGACAAAACTTGTCTATATTATTTAATGAAACATGCATCAATATATATATATATATGTGTGTGTGTGTGTGTGTGTGTGTGTGTGTGTGTGTATTTGTTGGCGTCTTAGTTTCTTTATGCCAGTGTTTGAGACATAACTGTTCAAGTTAGTTCTTGTTATGGTTCAGCTTTTTCGATTGATCGAAAGAAATGAAATATGCTAGTATTTCTGTTTGAAATTTGAGTTTTGAATTCTTCTGCTATCAAATAGGCGTGATGTTATTCTTTCAGTTTTGTAATCATGACATAGTATGAATTCAGAGAATTTGAATTCATTTTAGAACGGCTATCCAAGTATCAGAATGGATTTAGTTAATTATATTAGAGATAGATAGAGAAAAAAAAAAGAGAGAGAGAGAGAGAGAGAGAGAGAGAGAGAGAGAAAATGGGCACAGATAGAAATTGATAGATGGATATATTTAGATTCAAAGGTAGGTTGATGTGAACAGACTAAGATAGATACATCGATATATATATATATATATATATATATATATATATATAGAGAGAGAGAGAGAGAGAGAGATAAGAAAAGGCATATCTATCTATCTATATATATACATATACATACATGCATATATATACATATAGAGATAGATAGATAGATAGATAGATAGATAGATAGATAAGAATAGGCATATATGTATAGATAGATAGATAGATAGATAGATAGATAAGAGCAGGCATAAATATAGATAGATAGATAGATAGATAGATAGATAGATAGATAGATAGATAAGAGCAGGCATAAATATAGATAGATAGATAGATAGATAGATAGATAGATAGATAGATAAGAGCGGGCATAAATATAGATAGATAGATAGATAGATAGATAGTAAGTAAGTAATGAGTGCTTAGATATACGTAAAGAATAATTTGGAATAAACGAAACAGTTTATCACAGAAATCTCCCCTTTCTGCAAAATTAAAAAATAAATTATGTTTCTATTGATTTCATGAGAAAGGCAATCATGTCTCTCCACAGATTCCTTTTTTCTTCATTTTTCCGTGAATTCCCATGCCTGCTTGGAAAAGGTGGTGGAAATGTTTCCCGATGTATTCTCGATTTTTGAAATCAGCTTTTTTTTACTTCTAGACTGGCTTCCAGCTAAGGCTAGCGTGACCGGTATACCCTGCTATTTAATCCTTACCTTGAGGGAGAAATTTTACCCATTTATTTCCCAAGCACATTAGTTAAAAAATGAACGCCACAGATTAAGTCAGGATTCGAACTCTGTTCATCAATTCCACTTCCTGCACCGAAAATCTTTATGCTCATAGTCTGTACATTTATAAAAAAAATTGTAAATGTTTATGTTTGGGGTATTATCTGCGGATAATGTTAATCTGTCTTGTGACCTACTCATTAATCCTTTAAAATCTGATTAACTATACACTAATCACCTACAAAGGACAATGAACTAGATTTAATTTCCGAAAACAATGTTCCTAATGTCAAAGCGCTTTGTTTTCATTAATGTCTATCTATTTACGTTCAAATAATTAGCTGAAGGTTTTGTGAGGCAATCAATATGTAATAATATTGCATGCAGATTGACACAAACGTACGTATTCCAACGTGTTCCTGGGCATGCTTAACGGTGTGTATGTCTGGAGAATTTAAAATTAATTCGGGGCTTTCCTATTCTTCAATTTCGTTTTATTATCATCATCAGGCAAAAAAAAAATTATTGTTTATGTTTCCCCTCGTGTCGTATGCTGAACGCCATTGTCTTTTACCAGACTTTGTAATATAAATTTGGATAATGAATAAATTCCTTTAATATTCTTTCAGAAAATATAGACCATTATTATTTTTGAAAGATATTGGAATATTCCGAAACAATTACTGGGACCAAACAGCCTGCATCCGGATAAAAAAAAATGAATTTTACAAATAAATAAAAATAGAAAATAGGGAAGTCTTCTTTTCACAGAAGTAATTTAACTTTCGCAGCCAGGTCAGAAAACTAGAATTCATACCAAGATTTGTAGACACAAAACGCTGATTAAGAATACTTAACAATACCGTGTTGATGGTAGACACAGAAAATAAACTATAGAAACACCTAGACATGTAGAGGAAAACTAGAAAAAAAGGACTATCAACTGTAAGAAGATTTTATGGTCGTTAACAAAAGGGACACCTCAATTGGTATGTTACATATTGGAAATGTCAGAATTAAGTAAGTACAGAAATTTAACTATCATAGAAGTTTTATAATAGACCACAGTAAAATGTGACATCAATATCCGAAGGTATATTAGAATAGCGAAAAATGCCTTTAAAAAGCTAAACAACATATTACGAAATAAGAAAATTTCGTTAGTAACAATGAAAAGAGAGTTGAAAATATGGAATCACAGAAATTTAGTTTTTTATACCCAGAGATATATTTTCTGTTTTCTTTTGAATTTGTAGGTCTGATGAATTGCATCGTGATTACGATTCCATTGTAATAAATTATAACCATGGGATATTAGTGTTTGAGCCTTTCATATTATATATATATATATATATATATATATATATATGGATTTTTATTTATTTATTTATCCGACAGACTTCTTTTTTACTTAACCTTAATATTTAGTGAATACTTGTATTAGAGTAGACGTTCCGTTTATTTATTAAACCGCGTATTTATTTATTTTCGTTTACCGGCCTGAATGTTCAAGAAATCTTATTCTAAGAAAAAAATGCACTCTCTAGCAGGATTCGAACCTGTTTCCCCACTAGTATGCGAAATCATCGTTAAATCCGATGTGCGTAACCCTAACCCTAACCCTAACTCAGCCACAGAGTGCACCGCCGTTGAGTATATATTTTTTTTTAAATAAGATTTACATCGAATATTCTGGATGAAAATAAATAAACTCTGTAATAAATAAACGGAGCGTCTACACAGATATGGGCATCCACTAAAAATAACTTTTAGGTAATAATACATACACGTTTCGGCCTTTAGGAATTCATTCTTGTTATGTTGGTGAGACTATACATGCGCAAGAACGAGGGCTGCTGGGAATTTAAAATTTTATATATATGGCTGGGGGCACGATAACCACACTAATTATCTTAAAAATCCTCTTTGTAAAAATGATGGTCCTGATAGGCCGAAATTTACAGGATACTGATTGTTATCGAAACCGGTAGTATTTTACTATGTTAAGCCACCTTTTTCAGGATGGGGCATATATCAACCTATATCTAAAATCAGCCTGTCTCTGACTTGTGTTTTTGATGACAAGGTAACAAGGAAAATTTCTCTTATTTAAACCGCTTTCGAAATCCTGTTATTGCTTCAGGATATGTCGTATAAATTGTCACCTGGATTTTCCTATCGCTCAAAGCTTTTTAAGGATTAGTCATAAAACACAACCTTTTACGATACAATGTCAAGTGGAGGGAAAGTCCGGTAGAAGATTTTATCGTGACAAAATTTGTGCTGCCGTTCTTCATTCACATTTTCCCGAATAACTTTGGGAAAGGTATGAATATATCTCTTCACCCCCACCAGCTAAGGGTTAAATAGCAAACTGAATTCTCTAACTGTATTTGGCTGAACTAAAAACCAAGCCACCTGAAACTGTACAAATATTAGATATGGGGGTGCAGTAAAACAGCTTTGGATAATCCCACTGAAGAGGGATTATAAAGAATGGCATTGGCACCAAAGGTTATAGGCTTCAAGAAATATGGATGAACGGGTCATCATTTGTGCAATATATATATATATATATATATATATATATATATATATATATATATATATATATATATATATATGCCACTTGATTCCTTGGAGAATATAGGTCCGTAACAACACCTCTCCAACGGACGCGGTTCCGGTCTATCCTCTTCAGCTCTGTCCATGTTGTGCTGGCTGCCTTCACCTTTCCACCAACACTTCTGCGTCAAATCTGTTTTGGTCGACCCATGTTTCACCTCCTTTGTGGATTCCTATCAAGGGCCTGCCTGGTGACACTAGAAGCAGTCTTGCAAAGTGTGTGGCCAATCCATAAAGCTGTGTTATTTTGCTGGTCTCGTATAAGGTTCTGACGTTCCAGGTTCCTATCCTGGTTGTTAACTTAGTCGACAGAAGGGTTGTCGGTGCACTGGCTTCGCGGGGGGGATTTCACTAGCACGCATCATACACTCCACTTTTTGGAGGCCTCTTCCTCGGCCATATCGTTGTTTGAAGATATCGTTGAGGTTTCTGTAACACGCCAGTTTTTAAATGAGTCAATTGTTAGCCTACTGCACAACCCCTAGCATGGAGAACCAGGGTGTGTCTTTCATTTGGATTCTACCCCTGAGATCTATTGAGCTTGTTTGAAATTGCTAGGGGCCAAAGACCCCGCGCACATAGCTCTGGGGGTTGTTGAAGCACACAAGCCATCCTACCACGTCAAGGCGACACTATCAGGACAGTTTTGCAATATTGCTTTTCACAATTTTTCACAAGGTCTATATCCTGTTGAAAACCTGTGAGTAGCCAATTTCAAGAGTTCGATATGACAATGAAATAACCCTTTACGGCAGAGAAATCATTTTGTATAAATATTATATTGTTTTTGAAAATGGTAAATGCTTTCGGAACTTGGGAGTAATAATGAAGACAATTTGGACAGAAGAATGATCTGGGCAAAATTCGTACGTTGTCTTTCACTCTGTGTGCTCGAGCGCGCGTATTTGTATCAAATATAAGATCGAAAGATGACAGAGTTCAAAGTAAAATGTCAAGCAAAATACAGAGCAAAAAATATAATAATGACATTTTCATATATGTATCCCTCCGCTACTGACAGTTTCCTGCAATTTTGCAATCATCGGGCGCCAAGAAAGGACTATACACGAAAAAAGAATATGTATATATTATTAGTATAAAAGTTATATATCTTATTTAGTGTGTACACTTGACTGAGTAGACCTTAATGTTTTCCGTTTAAACAGTGAACTTAATGTCTACCGGCCTAACATTTATAGAAATAATATTAACAAATCTTTTATTTGCTTAAATGTTTATATATTTTTTTTATGAAACAGATATAGGCTTCAAAATATCCCAACGAGAGATTTGCATCTCTTAAAAAAGATAATTGAGAAATGCATTCTTATAGTGGCTTCCCGTAACCAAACTGTCATGGCAAACTCGGCTAAAAAGTGTTTTACCTGATTGTTAAAGCGAATACACTTTCAATTCTTATCGGGATTTTCTGGTAAGTTTTAGCACACAGTAAAAGATTGCAATTGAAAAGTTCTTACTTTTTTGCAAGATAACACACACACACACACACACACACACACACACACACACACACACACACACACACACACACACACACAGATTTATATATATATATATATATATATGTAGTCATTGACAGACTGTTTCGCTGTATCACAACGCATCAGTGTGGGTGGACGTCCGGTTGCCTCTAGCTAGGAGTGGAACCTGACTGAATTGGCATCAGTCGGGATTCTACCAATAAGCCGTTGTCGCACGCCAGGGATGAAGTTCAATTTAAGGGTATTTATTTTTAGATAAACACACAGTGACTGAGAGAAACTCGATTCGATTTACCGAAGAGTCTTGCATTATATATATATATATATATATATATATATATATATATATATATATAGTTTTGTTGGCCCCTTTAAGAAGCTTCCTAAATATTAAAAAAATTGATTTTGTTTCTGCAACTTTATATCTGCTTCAACAGACCAGAACAACATACTTGGCTACATCCATAATACATTTGTCGTTGACATGTTTTATACAATCGTTGTGTGGCATGTCTGCGGCCTAGTTTATTGTGACATGAAAAAAATAACCCACCACCTAACACTCTGGCCTTATTTTTTTTTTTTAGCGTAGATCTGACTTTTAATTGGTTAATCTAGACATCCCCACCAAAAAGATGTAAGGGTTTGTTTTTAAATTTCCCAAATAAATCATTTTTTATCACAACTTATCTACCATCGCCTGACGAAATACAATCATAGTAGTGAAACATGAAAGCTTTTGTGTAGCGATGTAAATTTTTATTACAATCTATTATAATAAATATTATGACGAATATATATATATATATATATATATATATATATATATATATATATATATATATAGCACATTTTAAGACTATATATTTCTTCAAATATATATATATATATATATATATATATATGTGTGTGTGTGTATATATATATATATATATACGTATATTTCGGCAGCATATTTTCAGTAAGGCAGGTTTCGTTAAATAATTTACATATGTTCTGTCTACTTATTCTCGATAGGATCCTTTGATATTCGCGAATAAGCATTTTTGTGCGATTATTAGAAGACGAGAGGAAAACACTGTGTTGGCTCATATTGTATTTATTCCGAGTACTTTCGACATAACATAATGTCATCATCAGGGTATTGTTAATTATAGAATAAGAATTTAGTGTTCGTTTTTTGTCCCTCACAACCATGAACTTAAGCGATCTTGGTGATTATGACCTTAACAGAGGTCAGAGGTTATATCGAGAGAATACGGAATCGGCATTCCGAGATCGAATTTCAGTTCATCTTGCTTACTCTGAGTACTGATTTCTTTAGAAAAGGCTCAAACCGATCTCTCCCTGTTTATACTCGATTTGAACAGTACTCTTTGTTTATTAAAAACAGCGGATCTGCTTCGATGATGGAAACTAAGTTTTAGGAAAATTAATTTTAATTTTGTATATGTTCTTTTATTTTATATATTCTTTTAATTTTGTATATATTCTTTTATTCTATATTTTTTTTAATTCTGTATATATTCTTTCATTTTATATAATCTTTTAATTCTCTATATATTCTTTTATTTTATATAATCTTTTAATTCTCTATATATCGATTTGGGATTACGAATAATGTTAGTAGTGTTCACGTGGCCGACTATTTAGCTTTCTGGCGTCCTGATCATGAGATCCGGGTTCAAAACTCACCATAAACGATTTGTCGCATTTGATAATATCGTGCGACACTTATTCTTGATATAATGCGCGGCTTTATTTGATAGTACCTGAAAACAATTTCACGGGTTAACCTATGTTTTATGAGTGGAATTTGTTGGACGAAACGGTTCAGAAGCCGTCTATGCTTGTGCGATCATAAAATTGTAAGTAATCGTGCCCGAGGGTTTACGTGTACTGACCTTGTTCAATCACTTATCACATAAAATTATATACTATATCACAGAAATTTTAACTAAGTTCTACTCTGCATAGTTGCAGTATAAAGGTTGGCTCTGCATGTATTAAATGATATTATTCTGATATCAGTGTCTTTTATCATTATTAGAATTTTTCAGCTCCTCTCTTAATTTGACGTATACTTTCTTTAGATGTTTACTACAAAAATGTAGTGACCATTAGGATGATTAGTATTGTCAATAGTCATATTAGTGTTACTTAAAGAATTGTATTATATACAATTTTTTGTATAATCTAAATGAAAATTAATTTGTCTTTTGTCAATATTTCTGAGATGAAGTATTATAAACACTATTTACATTGTTCGGACTATCGTCCTCATTTTTGTTGCCATATTTATCACAAAGTTTCGGCCTTCTTCAGCTGGTTGGAATGTCGAACTGAACCCTCAAGGACACATGGCACAGTGGATAAAGGCGTTAGTTAGATCCAGTGACGGGACCCAAAGAGTGTGAGTTCAATACCTGGTTAAGGCAGTGGAGAACTTTGAGAGGGGAATTAACAGGAGATAACTGATAACTGGCATCCATTAGACATGGCATGTGGAACTAGAACAGTCTACCTCAGTGAGCGAAATAAAGGGTTCAGTTTGACATTCCAGCCACCTGAAGAGCGTACAACGGCTGAAACGTTGTGATAAATATGGCAAAAAAGATGAGGACGATAGTTCGAACAATGTAAATAGTGTAATTTATTTTTTATTGAGATTTTCTACATAAACAGGGATTTCGAGTCATTAAAATTATTTACATTCTTGTTTTTTTCGTAAGAGACATTTTGTTCTTACGTTTGAATTTTACAGTTTAATTCATATAAGTCTAGATTGGCTTTATATTCTTTACGAATTTTTTGTATGTCTTTGAATATGTTCTATGAAATAAGACCGACAAAGAATGTCTGTTAAAACTTTTGGTGGGTCACTCCCGATGTCGAATAATTTGATGTCGGATGAAAACTTAAAACGAAAGTTGCCAAAGTCGTGTGTAATGTTCCGAATGCGTTCTACCATCGTTGATCGTTATTAACAAAAGGAGATTGAAACTCGATAGGCAGACAGTTTACTGTTGATGTTGTTAATGATGCTGGATTTGAAATAAACTTCGGTTCACATGCTATCGATTTTTGCGTCACGTGGCTAAAAGAACCTCAGTGTTCAAAGATAATTTTAATGATTTACAGCTTTATTTACATTATAAACCCAAACGATTCTACAGATCGGATTAATCATTAAGAAAATCGATTTCTTTTCATGAGTGATCACTGTCAAGTTTTAGATAACCAATGGTAATCGAAATTTCCAACAGTCATCAATGTTTGCGAGATGAAACTTTTCTTTTTGACAAGGCGTTTTTATAATACTAAATTCACTCTGGCTGAAGGACAAAATGAAAAATGAGGAAAGTCTTCCCGCCTGGAAATTCATCAAGCGAAATGTTAGCGTTTACATCGCCTGTACGGTAAGTATATTGTCTCAGTGACAAAAATGTCTTTGATGCATAAAAAAGCGTAGAATGAATATCATTTTAATCAGCAGCGGGAAATGACAACGAATCAAATTCGATAAGTAAATAATCGCTTCAACCTGTTATTTAATCGGTGATAAATGTCGTATATCTTAAAATGACATTTATTTAGTGAGGGAGATTTACTATTACGACTTACCAACAAGGATGAAACTGTAAAAAGACATAGTTTCGTTTTGAGTTGACGACCTAATGTACGCGTCAAATTTGAAATAGTGATAATCGCTCGAATGCTACTAATCTATATATAAAATTCTGTCAGTTTCATTAGTCCGTCGGTCACTCTCTAAAATAGCTATACATTGACAAATCGAAATCAAATTTTAGGAAGAAGTGCAAACCGGTAAGGGAGTACATAATACAATTGGTTTTACTACGGTGCGTAGCTTAGTACAATAAATTTTCATTTATTATTTTTTGGAAAAGTTAAAAGTTTTATTATTAACATTAAAAAAAATACAATTTAATTATTAGAATAAATACTTATTTAATAAAAATACAATACTGTTATTTTGCATAAATTTTCTTTAAGTTTCTGTATATACAAGAATCCAGTTTCCAATTTAACCAGCGTTTGCGAGGACTATAAACAAATAATAAGCCCAAAAATTTCAAATAGTTGGAATTTGGCTCCAGAAAAGAATATTTACGTATGGCCTGTTGTATGTTGCACGCTCAAGAGTAAGAAATCAGAATTTGTTCTTCGCTGTTAAAAAAATTCATTTTTTTTTTAAATAAATATTGTTTACTTTGAAATCCTATAAAATTAAATTAAAGGAATTATTAAGCCGCGAATTAGGTTTTTTGTCAAAGTATTTTTCCAAACAAGTCAGCTTATTCAAATTTCATTGAATGGGTTGCGAAATTGAACGAAATAGAGTTTGTAAATCTTGACAAAAAATGTTAGCGGTAACTTCAACAATAGTAAACACTGTGAGGATTTCAAGGCGTGGTAACGTGTTACAAAAGAATTCTAGTGGATTAAATTGCACAAAAGGACTAAATAAGGAACAAGTCGGTAAATCTTTATATATTTCACATGTTTCACTATTTATTTAGTGTCATCAGAAATTATGTAACAGGAATGTTTCGATGAACACGTGATGCCTACACAACCAATGGAAAAAAGGCAATACAGAATTCAAAATTGAAACAATTACACATTATTGTATTTCCAATATTTCTGATGAAACCAAATAAAGAAACATGTCAAATTTATAAAGGATTCACTACTTCTTCCTCATGTAATCATACATTATATATATATATATATATATATATATATATATATATATATATATATATATAGATAATGTAAGATAGATAGATAGATAGATAGATAGATAGATAATGAACAGATAGATAATGAACAGAATAGATAGATAGATAGATAGATAGATAGATAGATAGATAGATAGATAGATAGATAGATAATGAACAGAATGAGATAGATAGATAGATAGATAGATAGATAGATAGATAGATAGATAGATAGATAGTCTTATAAAATAAAATTAAAGAAGTTATTAAACCGTGAAGTAGGTTTCTTATCAAAGTATTTTCCCAAATAAATCAGCTTATTTAACTTTCACTGATTGGTTTGCGAAACTGGCCGAAACGTAGAGTTTGTAAGTCCTGACAATGTTAGCGATAACTTCAACAATACTAAATACTGCGAGGATTTCAAAAAAGTTCCAGTGTTTGAAAAGACAGCAAATGTTCTTCATTAATCATTGATTTCTTGATGATTTTGTAAATAACAAATTGTAATGTTGAACGAATGGTTTTTCAATACGTGGCGATTAAATACATTATTTCGTTTCACATATGACACATAGACACATTATGAATGATATATTACATATGACATATATAGTTATATACATGAGGAGGCACGGCGGATTATTGATCGAAAAATCGGACAGCTGTGTTCGAATTACAGTCGAATCCATGGCATTCACTTGCTATTACCCTTGGGAAAGGTCTGAATCATATTCTTCTCCCCCAGATATGAGTAAATAGCAGAACAGACAGGGTTCTGGATGGCAACTAGTCTAGGAGAAGGACAACTCTGAATTCAAAACCTGAGGAAGGTCGTTTGGGCACCTTTATGGCACACGGTGAACCAAGTCTCTGAATTCGGCTCTTCAAAATGTCTGACTGGTTCTACATAAAACCTTCACTACGATAATCAAATTATACGTGGAGGTAGTCTGGCGGTCGGTTCCCAGAAAATGAGTGGCCTGACCCTCATATGTCGTAGGCAAATGTGTCGCGGCGAGAAAAAAAAACGGTCTGGCGGGAAGTTCTCGCTTTATTCCGCTGCCTAACCGTGATTTTGGGTACTCGGCAGGCGCGGGTTAACGGCCCGCGTCTATCCACGACAAGAGATTCCATATAGACAAATGACATATATGGCATATGCGACATATATGACATATGTGATATATACAGGGTACGAGTGGTAAATTGTCGCCATTTTATATTTTTTAATTGCGCGCATGCACGTTGTTTGGACTTGATTTTGACGATTGCACAATATAGTAGGGTCAGTTAGGCACCGTCTTTTTAGAAAAAGAGCACCATGATGCAGTTCAATCCGCCAGAGATTTGGAAACGAGATGCTGTACTGCTTTGCATTCACACCCAAAGCCCCAATACGAACATTTCAGAGTGTTTGGGTGTCAATCTAAAGACAGTGCATAGGATTCGAAAAGAGTTGGATGAGTCTAATGGTGATTACGAAGGTACAGCAGCTCCGAAAACTCACTTTGATCGTTCTAATAAGAAAATAAATTCCGAATTTGTTGAAGTACTCAGATTCAATACGGAGCCCTACATTAAGTAATTTGAGAAGGTACTTCTTGCCTGGGTCAAGACCATATTTCTGGCAACAGGACCCTGCACATGCCACACAAGCAGGAGAACCCAGTCATAGCTGTCAGACAATTTCTGCTGCTACATAACCCCTTAAATCTGGCTACCTAACACCCCAGACTGCAATCTCCTTGATTATTATGTGTGGGGCGCAATTGAGCGAAAGACCAACAAAACTCCTTGTAAATCCAAGAACTGAAGGTAAGGATTATGGCAGCATTCACCAACTTAAACAAGTAGGCCATCCAGACGAGTTGCGGGAGTTTCCGCGTCTTGAGTCCATGATTGAAGCCAATGGCGATTTTATTGAATAAATCGACTCTTTCTTATTTCAAGATATTTTTGTGTAATTTTGGTAAATATATTTCACCTTAATTATCAGGTTTACTTAAGTGTATTACAGATAAATTTGAATTTTGGCGAAGATTTGGGAAAATTCGGTACTTCTATTTTATAATTGTTGACTCAAAAACACTTTTTTATTATAAAAATAGTTTATTTCAGGTGGCTGAAATGCTCGGCCTACCTGAAAATTGATGGGTTTCTGTGACCTTTATTAACTACATTTTGCGATCAGATTAGATCATAAATTGATCTTTTAATCAAAAATTATCAATTTCAGTACAACAAAAATGGTAGCTAACCATGAAAAACTAAAGTCACATTCGGAATTAGCACCATCAAATTAACTAAAAAAATGTGTTTTGTTTCTTGGCACCAAAAATCGTGTTGTCCAGTGTTATTTATAGTACACGAATAGCATATGAGTTTTATGGCGGGAGATTGTATATTTAAATGATGGACAATAATATTAATCTTAAAATATTGGATAAAGCCAATTAATGCATGCCTTTTTTTTTCATTTATATTTCTAGATAAGGCTAGCATTTTTCTAATGACACCTGCTGTAAAGCATAATATATTTGCAGGCAAGTTACTACTGTTTTGGTCGCGTTCAGCTCATCACATTTTCCACAGTTATTCTTGATTGCTTTTTAATCACGTGGCCATATTTTGAAATCTTTCTTGGGGTTGCGCCTTCTTCTTCATTTACCATCGGCACTTCTTTTTCCAATTCTGATTTCTGTACAGAACCAAGTTATGTTTTTATAGTGGAGTTCACCTTCTACAAGGCTACTCAAGATAGAGAATTACAGCGTAAGAGGTACATCTTATGCGGATATATACGGAAGGTAACAACCCTAAATTTGAACAGGTTAAAAATGTAGTGATCGGGATTCAGTTCCACAAAGCAGCAGTTCGTGGAAAGAAGCTGCTTGAGTGGAACATACATCTCAGCAGGAGGATATGAAAGGAATGTCCATGGCTTGGGCAGGTCTTAGCCATGAATTTTTGGAACTGGTGGAACACAGGAATGTAGTTCATGGAAACAGCGATAGAGCGAATATTGCATCCATGATAAAATCGATTGCACAATGGAAAATAATATTTCGCCTACAAGATCGCGGAGTGGGACTCTATCGATAGAGGGGGGGAGTGAAGACTGTACAGCAGTACTTCATTTTTGGCCTGATAGCGGGAAGAGTCAGATACTTTCTAGACCCGTACAGGGAACCGACCAGTTCTCCAGCATCTTTAACAATACGTATGAGTTCTATTTGAGTGTAAGTCCCAATAAGGGACTCAATGCACGGGGGTCTCCATTCATCACGATGGGTGAAAGTTTACTTGCATTATTTATATTATTCGAACTGTTATCCTCATCTTCTTTTCCATAGTACGCTCCGACCTTCTTCAGGTGATTGGAATTCCGAACTCTTTATTTCATCCACTGGGGTAGATTGTTCTAGTTCCATCTGCCATGCCTCTTCTGGATGTCTTTTAGCTTAACCCTCCAAGTTTTGGTCCACTGCTGTGGCTTAGTATTGGACTCACAACTCTTTAGGTCAGTGGATTTTTATCCACTGGCTCATGTGTGCAGTCCACAGAATACTGTTTATTATAAACAGAGCATTTACTTAAATATTTGTATCTATAAAAAGAACGCATAAACATAAAAATGTCTTTATATATATATATATATATATATATATATATGTGTGTGTGTGTGTGTGTTGTCAGATTAAACCAAAGGCTACGGACACTCCCACACACCAATTCTTATTTCTCAAAGAATTTTTTTCTTACAGTAATCTTAGCTCTTTACAAGGCACAAGGGTCACTCGAGGTAGACGTTTACGTTAAGAGGTAGTTTATACGGATAGGAGGGAAGATAAGGGTTACATCTAGACATGATAGATTGAGATTGTTGTGATCGGGGAAACATTCTCTTGGCAGTCTGTTCCATAGAGCAGTGGTTTGCGGGAAGAAGCTGTTTGAGTGGAATTTACTTCTCGGGGATGGAATACAGAGGACATGTCGATTGTTTGCTACTATATAAGTGGCATGGCGGGTCCTAGATTAGACCTGGTGGAACTAATGAATGTAGTTCGTCCGAGCACTTTCTGTAGAAGTAGCGATAGAGCCATGAGAGACTCGCTACATCCCGCCTGTGAGAGAGAGGTTGCAGGGTGGAAAATTAATAATCTCCGACAAAAACGCTTATGAACTCAATCAAGACTGGAAAGTTAGGACAGGGTAGCTCCCGCCCAAATATGGCAACAGTATTCCATCTTCGGTCTGATCTGGCTCTTATAATGGTAGAGGATAGCATGAGGAGTCAGGTACTTACCGGAGCGGTACAGTGAGCCGATCATTTTACCTGCATCTTTAGCAATGGATAGTAATAAAGAGTTATACTTTAGGTCTAATGTGAGTTTGAGGCTCAATATTTTCTCAAGGCACGGTGTCTCCTCGAGGGGACACCCGTTCTTCATGACTGTCGGTAGCTTGGGGTCTGATCGACGGCGATAGAATGTATTTAGTTTGGTTTTCGAGGCATTGAATATAACCAGTCAATTTTTCCCCACTAGGAAGTTGGTGTTAGATCAGAAGTGACGTCAGGTACCAATCTCTGACCATAAAGAGTTTTAGAGGTCCTAAGTTATAGCGAAAAAAGAAATCTGAACATAATTAATAGTGACAAAAGGAGTAATCAACTACGCTTGTAGTTGGCAATACAAAAATATTGAGTTTTATTTTTATAAATGAATTACATTAACAACCGTACCATTTGATATTGTAAGCACAGTTGTCTTGATTTAATGAAAATAGTTTCAAAGGTTTTGATATGTTAGTTACAATATGCTTTAAACAGAGATTTTATCTATAAAACATATCCCCGTTTTTATATATCTATTGATCCGCCCGTATTTTCTTTTTGAGTCGGTTGACCTCAAAAATGTTACTTACTTGATCGAGTTCTGATGAATTAGAAATGATAGCCGGTTAGCACATTCTGTTGTTTTCTTTATATTTTTTTCTAATTTCATATTGCAAAATATCGTAGATTCTTTCCGTTTTTATCCTTTTTAATTATAACTGTTTTTTTTTTCTTTTTTAACTATAATTAAATTTTGTACCTGTAATAAGATTTTCAATATTTGATATTTCTGTGGCAAATTTTCGTGTATTTGTTTGATGAAATAATAAATATTTTGTATATAACGGATATATACTTGACCCACTTTATCTTGTAAATTGGATTTGGTGTCGCCTCATCTCTTTAACCATTACTCGTTTAAGATTATCATTTACGTTTTTTCCTTCCCTCCTCTCTCTCTTTCTCTCTCTCTCTCTCTCTCTCTCTCTCTCTCTCTCTCTCTCTTTTATTTCTCAGAAGTGCTTTTCTTCTCTTTTTATCAATTTCTCACTTTCGTCTTCTCTCACTTTTCTCATCGTCCTGCCCCTCTCTCTATCTCTATCTCTTTTTCTTTCACTCTCATCTTCAGTATGTCAAATATTTGTCCCTGCTATCCTATCCTGCCTTTCTCTTACTTTTTCTTTCTCTAGCTCATCTCTCCCCTTCTCTCTCACATTTACTTTCCTCTTTCTCTTTCCTCTCTTCTCTCTTTCTTCCCCTCACTATTAATCTCACTCTCTCTCTCTCTCTCTCTCTCTCTCTCTCTCTCTCTCTCTCTAACTTTTCTTATCTCTCTCTTTCTCTCCTCCTCTCATTATTACTCCGCTATCTCTTTTTCCTTCTCTGTTTTTGTCTCAATCCCTTCCATGATTACTCCCTCTTTCTATCTCTTTTTCATTTTCTCTATTTAATTCTCTTCCAATCACTATTACTCCTCCTCCCTCTCTCTCTTTCCATCCATCTCTCGTTCTCTCTTCCTCTCATTATTACTCTCTCTCTCTCTCTCTCTCTCTCTCTCTTTTTACTTCTATGTATTTCTCAATTCCTTTCACTGTTACCCCGTCTCTGTCTTTTTCTTTCTCTTCCAATCAATATTACATCTCTCTTTCTCTCTTTCTCTCTCTCTCTCTCTCACACACACACTCTCTCTCTCTCCCCTCTCTCTCTCTCTCTCTCTCTCTCTCTCTCTCTCTCTTTTTTTTTCCTGATTGAAATGACCGTGGGCTCTAATTTCAATTTCTTGGTATTTATTCTGAAAATTAATTCATATCAATAATTGATGCGTGGAACCCGATGAATGTAGGTGAATGAAAAAATAGTTGAGGGAGAGAATGTAGTGAATGTGGGGGAAGGTGTAATGTCTTAGCCGGGGTCAATAACTGAACTCCCAGCCGGTGATTTGAATGACTTTAATATCATCTCAAGGTTATCTCTTCTATTGATGTCAGCAAGGCTAAGAAAAAAATAAAATAATAAAATACTTGCATATTTAGCTGAGTCGACAGAGGATACGATATGAATCTTGGAATTGTTATCTGATTCAAGAACATAATACTCAACCCAACCTCATAGGGTTGTATACGTCAGTCATATAACCTTTATATACTCTTGCCTAAAAAATACAAGTGCCGCCATGATTAAACTATTTTCTTCAATTCCGCTCCTCTCCAACCCTAAAAGGTACTGGTTTTCTACGACATGTTTATTATTTTTCGAAAAATAAGTAACGAATGTTGTACTGCGTTTTTAAACATATTAAAAAAAAAAAAAAAAAAAAAGCATTCCAGCTGAAACCTGATTTAAGCCAGCAGACATATTTTAGGAAAAATTCCATAAAAAAAATTATTTGAATCGACAGACATATTTTATGAAAAATTTCATTAGAAAATTATTAGAACCGGCAGACATATTTTATATTTTATGAAAAATTTCATTAAAAAGTTATTGAACTGGCAAACATATTTTATGAAAAATTACATAAAAATTTTAAGAAATATAATTTGAATCGGTAGACATACTTGTAAAATATTTCCAAACATTATTTGAATCAGCAGAAATATTTTGAGAAAATTTCACAAAATATTATTTAAACCAGCATGCATATTTTGTGAAAAATCCCAACGGGCATGGCTATTTAGGACATCACTTGCCTTTGACACAAATGACTGATTTGTTTCCAACAGCTTATCAACCGTTTGCAGATTATTTAAATCCAGAAAATATTTTTAGATTATAAGAATTTTTTTAGATAATTTTGATTTAGTGATACAAGTTTTTCTATTTAACCCATAGCTGGGTGCATAAGAAATGAATCTATACCTTTCCCAAGGTTATTTGCGCGTATGTGAATCTAACAATCTCAAATGGAATTTGAACTCTGCTATCCGACTAACAATCCCGACCCATCCGCACATCCAAAGCTTACAGCACCTGGTATTCCCAAGCGGTCACCCATCTAGGTACTGACCAGGCTCGACGTTGCTTAACTTCGGTGATAGTACGGGAATAGGTATTTGAACATGATGTGGCCATAAACTGACACAAAGGAGAAAGGTAATATTTACTCAAATGCCGTAGACTATCAGTGCATTATTGATTGATTTGTTTATGATTAAGTTCTTTCCTACTGCGGTGGCTGTTGTTGAAGTCTTACTGTCATTTATGGTTCTTTCTTTATTAACGACTCCCATATCGTATTTCTCTCTATGCTAGGCCTACTAAGCAGATCCTCATAACCTCGTATATGAGTTGATTCTTTCAGAGTTTTTAACTCTCCAGTAACTCTGCAACAGCCGCGGAAGAAAAGTGATGCCGTACCGATGTTAAACACCAGGAGGATAACTCAATTCGCCTTGTTTGTATTATGTTTTCCACTAAAGTGCGATGATTATATTGAATAAATTGCTAGTCCTGCAGATAGGAAAACAGTTCTTGACATAATTTATCTAGCACATTTATAAATCTAGCATTTGTCCGTGCATGGAATACTGCTGCAACATCTGGTTTGATGCTCTCGCTATACATATATGTCGAGATTCTTGTCAAAATCGAAAGAAGGCTCTGTAATATTATCGGTCTTGACATGGTATCTCGGCTTCAGTTATTTTCCCACCGACGTGATGTGGTTTCGCCCTGTCTTTTCTATAAATATTTTTATGACAATCGTTCTAATGAGCTTTCTTCCTTAGCACATCGGCCGCAAGAATTTAAACCTATTACTAGATTGGCTTTTAGGTCCCATCATTTTACTGTTGAAATAATTCTAACCTTCAGTTCTATTCTAATAGTTTCTTTTCTCGCTAGTGGAAATCCTCCGGTAGTGTTTCCTTGCTCCTTACGATCTTCAAAAATTTAAATGCAACATCATTCGCCATCTTATGTCTTCCTGAAACCCGTTCTTTTATTGACCTTTCTCGTCACTAAAGTTTTCTCATTCACTTTCACTCTCAGTACTTCCTTACGTCTTAGTATCATTATCACCTTGCTTGAGATGAAATTATTAAAAAAAAGCGAATCTCCACATCGATACAAAATAGGGACTATAATAAATTACTGAGTAGAGTCTATTTATATCATTATATGCACAGTATTCCATAACCAATTATAATTAACCTAGATAACAAATAAAATAATTAAACCTTAGAAAAAATAAGAACTAACAATAATAAAAATTATATAAATAAAAGCACAGTTAAAATATTTTGCTGAAACCGACCCCACAATAATAAAAAGTGTATAAATAAAAACACAGTTAAAATATTATGCTAAAATCGACCCCCACAATAATAAAAAATATATGAATAAAAACACAATTAAAATATTATGCTGAAATCGACCCCCACAATAATAAGTGCACAAATAAAAACACAGTTAAAATATTATGCTGAAACCAACTCCACAATAAAAAGTAAACGAAAAATAATTAGAAACCCAATAGACAGATACATATAGCCTACCCGCAAGAACATATTAAATTCATCACTTACTGCAAAAACTAAACCCCTGTGACATGATCACCGCCAACAATGCATCAACAAAATCAAACCGACAACAAAGTTCTACGAATTCGTGTGCCCACCTGGAAAATCTCTAATAACAATAAAAATTAAAACAACAGAGACATTGATTGTTATGCAACCACTACTATATCCTGCCGATTGACTTGGCTTTTATACGATAATAGTTCCATTAAATTGTATAAACCAATCAGCACAACACAAGAAATCAGGCAAATAAGGGGTAAATACTGTACCAGTATTGATGCCGCAGTGGATATAGGACCTGATTAAACAAGATTTACTGTTATCTAGTGGTTGTCAGTTGTCCCTGGAGGAGATAGTGAAACATTGGATCAACCTGAACGGACAATAACTGATATTACAGAGACATAAGTAGCACAATAATCAACAGATACCCCATATAAGCTAAAACAATGGACACCTGAAGATGGCAAGTGTACTTGGCCGAAACGTTGTGTTTATAATAACATCTATAATAATTAGAGAAGAAAAATAGTTTGAATAAATTAAAGTCTTTCATGAAATAAGACTTCTCAATCCATTAACTATTATTCTAATATTGATGGGAGTTTCTTTCCAAACCTTTTGTCCAAGGTTGTGTGGAATGTCAGAATCTTGATTGTTTCCCCTTCTAGTGAATATGTGTTACCCAATTTTTGTTGTTTCTGCTTTTTGGAAATGGTCACGTGATGTATTTGAATATTTTTGTTTTAATTTTAAAATATTTTAAAAATTTGCGTAAAACCACGCGCTCAGATAATCTATTTTTTTTTTGTTTTTTTTTTAATCGGATTTCTCGCTTCTATATCTAAATAAACGGATTATACATTTCAATCAATATTTGAAATTTACACTCTTCGAGAGTATGCTGAAAAGTTCTCGTCCCAGCCTACAACCAAAAACTTGATCAACTGATGAAATATCAGAATTTTTTAAAATTCTTTTTTGGGCCTAGAACTTTTCAGCACCTTATTGTGCATTAGCGTATTGACATAATTATTTAGTAGAAGATTTAAGTAGCCTTTACTTCTTCATTTGGATAAATTCTTTTGAAGAAATTACCTTGGTCACGTGATATACTCATCCTTTGCTTACTTAGTATTATCCAAGGCACTGATAAAAATTCATGAAAAGATTCAAATTGACAAATATTTCACTGAAGCAGACGTTAAACGCATGAGAACATTATCGCCTTCTGTATCTTCTATTTCATTCTTTCTTTATTTATTTTTTTTCTTTATCGCTTTCTTTATATCATGAATGCCATTTTTTCTCACTAAATCCAAACAGCGTCGCTGATATATCTTTTTCTTTCTTTCGTCTTTAAATTAAATAGGTAGTTATTTGTCTGGGGTAATGTAATTGTAATGTACAATGTAATTGTAATGTAATTGTACATTTGTGTGTATGTGTTTTTGATTGATTGGTTTGTTTTTTACGATTTATCATGCTTTTCTAGGTTATTTAAAGTCAGAAAATATTTTTAGATTGTTATAATTTTTCGTTTTCCTTTTTTTTCTTTTGGAGATAATAATGATTTAGTGATACAAGACTTGCTAATTAACCTATAGCTAAGGAGAGAAAAGGTGGATTCATATCTTTCGCAAGGGGATTTACGCGTAATTGAATATAACGAACCCGACTGGAACTGAAATTCGGCTCCCCGATTAGCAATTTCGAGCTATTATTCATTACACATTATGCCATTCGCATGTTCCAAGCTTATAGCAGGTGTTATTCCCAAGCGGTTACCCTTCTAGGTACTGACTAGGATCGACTTTGCTTAACTTCAGCAATCGTACGGGAACCGGTGTTTCAACGTAATATGGCCGCAAGTCACATTTGTGTACATGTATGAGCATCCATGTGCGTGTATATGTGTTCGTGTATGTGTGTGTATGTATGTATGTATGTATGTATGTATGTATGTATTCGTGTTTATGTATATATATATATATATATATACACACACAAATACATATATATATGTGTGTGTGTGTGTGTGTGTGTGTGTGTGTGTGTGTGTGTGTGTGTGTGTATATAGAAAATACGAAAGAATCCGTTAGCTAAATAATCCGAAGTTCTTTAATATTTCTGTTTTTATTTTTTAAAAACAGTGCTCAATACAAAAGTAAATTTCAAAATTAGTTATTCCCAAAATTTCGCCTGAGGATGAAACAGAACTTGATACTTTAATTCAATTTAAATTTAATAAATATATGGAAGTTTTTGGCTCTTGTTTCTGAAACATGAGAACTCTTATGTAGCGAAGGAATCATATTTTTTTTTTTAATAAATACAATTATATATATATATATATATATATATATATATATATATACACACACACACACACGTGCATGTACGTCTGTGTATGTGCATATTCGTACGTGCGTGTGTGTGTGCTCGCGCGCCTGTATATGTTTTTGTGCAGGTATGTGCGTTTATGTATCTATTCGTGCGTGTATGTGTGTGTGCATATATGTGTGTGAACGTGTATGTATGTGCGTGTGTATGCGTGCGAGTATGTGAGTGTGAGTGTGTTTGTCTGCGACAGGTGTGTTCCATGAAGAGCGTCACGAAATAAAACAATATTGGCAAAATAACTCCCACTAGCTCTAACGTCAAAAGTTATTATTATTGGATGTAAACCTCCACACTTTATATGTCATTCATTCAACATGCTTCATAATGTCGAATATAAAACAAGAACAGTTTTATATTCAGTCACTGGTTATATGAAAGCATAAAGCCAAAACATAAATCAGGATCATGAATCAATTTCTCTTTGCAAAGAACAAACTAAAATTTTCCAGCTTTTAAACTCAATTGTACATGACGTTTTCTCCTATTGAATTATTTAAAAGAAATATATTCGAATATTTCTATTACTTTATCCATAAAAGTTTTAAACATCTGAACATTTTGACTAATACCTGTGACAATCAACGTATTAAGAAAAAGGAAAATTTCGTTAAAAACAAAGAAAAGAGTACAGAACTGTTGCGTAATAAAGGGCCTCTTTTATGGCAGTGAATGCTGGACAAAAATAACCAAGACCAACACCCACAAACGTCAAGCATTTACCGACCGATGTCTCAGGAACATCCTCCGTATCAGGTGACCGGAAGTCGTCTTCAACGACCAATTGTGGGACAGGAGCAGACAAGCCCCAATCAAAACTGACATCAAGAAACGGAAATGGGGTAGACCAGCCACGCACTCTGTAATCTTGCTTCTAGTGTCATCAGGCAGACCCTTGACTGGAATCCACAAGGGAAGCGAAAAATGGGTCGACCAAAACAGACTTGGCGCAGAAATGTTGACGCAGAGGTGAAGGCAGCTGGCCTGACATGGGCCGAGCTGAAGAGGATCACTCAGAACCCCGTCCGCTGGAGAGATGTTTTTGCGATCCTATGTTCCTCAAGGAATCAAGAGTCATAAATAAAAAAAAAAAAAATCCTTTCGAAACTGGGCATCTTGGTTTTAAAATCACCGAGGACCCTAAAATTGTTAACTTTCGTTAAATGAAGCTTGTATTCGTTAATGTATGTAGCGCCATAAAATAGACAGAGAAAAAATTATTATAATCTTTGTAAAATGTTGAAGTCTTAAGAAATTCAATTTTTGAAAAAAAAAAAAAAACAGAAGTATTCCAATGTTTATATACTTTGATATAAATTAGTGAAAAATGTCTGGCACGTTTGTTGTTGCTGAAAGTGGAGGATGACACAAATTTCATCACACACCTCGAAAATAGATTCATATTATTGCACACTACTGCAAATGACCTAATCTGAGGAGAAAAAAAAAATAGAAATCGAATACATACCTTCAGTGCGTTTGAAACTGACGGTGAAATAAAGGAAACTAAAATGGTTGTTTCAATAAATTTGCACAAGGGTGTATCTACGTTACACAATCTGTATATTCAATGCCATCTTTATGGAAATACACCAGAAAGACACAATGGAAAGACACAGTGAAGAAAGTCATAATACGTGTATGTCTCTTTCCGCCTTTATATTGTCAAGTTTCGATAGAAGAAAATTGCATTATATATTTTATGGGTGTTAGGACAATTGGTCGACAGATAATTTGTCGTGGGTTCAGTTCGTCAATTGGCCCATTTGTCTCTTTTCTATAATTGGTTTATGCATCTTGACTTGAATCAACATGGCCACTGACACGTTCAGCATTTCAACGAAAGGAAAAAATATTGACTAAAGAAATGATAGATACTCAAAAATAAACAAAATACAGCCGAATCTACCCGTGAGATGCAAGTGTAAAAATATGCATGCTAGAAGACTAGAATTCATAAAAAATAAAAGATACGAAGACTTTAAGAAGGTTGGTTTGCATAAACAGGTTTCAACAGTAGCAAGGATCACTGTCACTTGCAATTAATTTATTTAAAGAAAAGAAAGAACGCAAAGAGAAAATATGGGTGTCTGAAGGATGTTAACCGTGTGATGAGACAGAGTGGAAATTTTTATATCAAAGACGCGTGTTCTCTTTAGCATCTTCAGTTTGATTAAAAGAAAGCCAAAACTATGTGTTAGGAAAATGTCATGGAATCTCTGAAGATAAGTATCTTAGACATATTAATTACCCTAGCTTATCACTTCCTGACTTGATACTTGAATAGAGTTTGGCTTTTTGCTTTGTTTATATATATATATATATATATATATATATATATATATATATATATATGTGTGTGTGTGTGTGTGTGTGTATTAGGACTGTTTAGTATTGTGCGATTTTAATTCATGATTTTTTATTTTTATATACATATATATACATATATATATATATATATATATATATATATATATATATATATATATATATATATTCCACACACATATATACATACATTCATATATACTTACATGCATGTGTATATATTTATATATATATATGCAATCTTACATGCGTAGGATTTTCTTAAATGCCATTGCAGCCCATCCAGGAGGTGCGTATCAGCTATTGGCCCGGAAAATAGAATCTTCTTGGTTGGTTACAAATCCAGGCCAAGGTCGTTGTGTGTTCGCAAAAATACCATTGAGAAAGGTATCGATCCATCTTATTTCGCCCCTCAAATATTGACTAAATAGCAAAACAAACTGTGATCCTTTGCCGTGGTTGGCAACCCGTCTAGGAGAATGACAACTCTACTTTCAAAATCGGTTAAGGTTGGGCGTAGGGCTGAAAATTGCTCACCGTAAAAATATCTTCTTACCACAGACACCAAACGGGGTGGATGCTGTAGTCGTGTATTCCAGAGGAGAATTATACCTAATAGCAGGGAGGAGAATTTATCATCATTTACACTATTTATGTACGGATAATTGTCATCGTCTTTATTGTTGTTATCACAACGTTTCGGCCGTTGTGCTCTCCGGACTTTTTCAGGTGCATATCGGTTTGGGTAAACTACATGAAATTCTGAACTGAACACATTATTTAATTTGTACGGATAAGCTTTTCTCGTTCCACTCCCCGTATCAAAGGATATCTCGTCTAATTCTTAAATCTAATACTGCTTAGTTATTGCTTACTCTATTTTCACTGAGTTCAAATACACACTGCCCGACCCAGGGATTGAACACAATATCACTATGCTACCAAATTAACTAACGAACGCTTTAATTCACTAGGTTATTTCCACTTAGGTGTGTACTTAGTCGTGTACTTAGGTGTGTACTTAGGCTTAGAGGAAACGGGCAAGCAATAAATAAGTAGCACTAAAATATTAAAATTAGTCGAGATGGCCAATGGAAGAAGAACAGTCTACTCAGTTGATTAAATAAAGTGTTCATTTTAGAATTCCCTATCAGTTACTCAGATTGATATACACCTGGGGAAGGCCGGAGGGCACAGCGGCCGAAATGTTGTGAAAACAACAACAAACATGAGGAAAATAGTATCAATAAAAAGTGGGGGTGAACAAAATCTTAAATTCTAATAGTTCGATATATGGTGTATTAAACTTCTTTTTTTCTTCTTCTAATTTTGAATATTTCTTGTAGTTGAATAAAATTAGTCCCCAACCCTCGCCTTTTCCTTTCACGGTGACGAATTTTCCTATCGACAAATTGATCTCACGACAAAATGGTGGGCGACTAATTAACCGGATGCCATTTTATGATACGACACGCCAGTTTTAAATAAATGTCCTATGTTGTCTTAGTTTTAAGAATTGTTTTTTTGGAGTCGATAATGAAATTACAAGAAAACGTGTCTTTTGTTTCAGACGTGGAGTTAATCTGAAATGTAAACAAATTAATGTTTGTCTTTAAAGAAGGAGTGTCGACTGCGAGGAAGGAGAGGTCTGTGTTATTGGTGACATTTTCAAAGCTTTTGCCACCAAGGACAGATATTGACAAATGACATTTTTCATAGGGTGAACATTTTCTTGTATACAGCTTAACGTTTTCATGACCAGTCTTCAGAAGCCAGAGATTGTAGCCGTTTGACGTTAGGAATAACTACGTGTGTCAACATTGACGTGGTTACCAAGAATATCCCCCCTTCACGTTCTCTGGTCCTGAAAAGAAGATCGTTATTATATAAAGACAGTACAATATTATACTCGAATATATATCTTAAATATATATCTACTACTCAAAATATAAACAGTAGTAATAGCTTGTAATTGTTTTTTATCAAAAAGTATTTATTACTGGTAATAATGTTGAAGAAAAAACTCTGAAGCCTACATACAAAATTATACATATAATGGTAGCCGTTTGTTCTAAGAACTGAACTGCTTGACCCTCATACGTCGAAAACGACGGGAGAAACCAATATATATATATGTGTGTGTGTGCATGCAGAGGCGACAGACTGTTTCCTGTTAAAAACAATCATCAGGCTACGCAATCATGTGGCCTGATGATTGCGTTTAGCATGAAACAGTCTGACGCCTCTGAGTATTGACTTCAATGGTCACTTTTATATTTACATTCGCTCTATCACTGATATTCAGCACCCTATCCCATAAATATAGCATACCATAAAACTATATTTCTACATACATATATATATATATATATATATATATATATATATATATATATATATATATATATATATATATATATATATATATATATATATATATATAATGAAATGGAAGAAGTCCGACTATTATTTTAATATATTTATTGTTTATACGTTATTTTTATCGATAAAACAAGTAAATGCTCTGTTTATAATAAACAGCATTAACCGGCCTAAATTTCATAGAAAATAAGTACCCTCCGACAGGAATCGAACCTGTATCCTACACGGAACCGTCATATATAATGATGTGATTTTTATGTTTATACGTTCTTTCTCTTTTCTCTTTTTTTTTTTTTTCGGAGAACGTTTATTTTTTATGAAAATTTCTCGGACATTCAGGCCAGTAAATGTCGTTAATACTGTTTATTATAAACAGAGCATTTGTTTTTAATATTTGTACCTATAAAAAGAATGTATAAACATAAAAAAAGGCTTAAAATAATTGTCGGACCTTGTCCATTTCATAATGTGTGAGGTCATTTGTTTACATTTGGATACGCATCGAGCAGATATAAATGTACGAGAGAAAATCACGGAGATTTGGAGTTTAAAAACAGTAAAATCGACCTTGCTAGCCGAAACGCTCCTCTGGGGCAAAATTGGTAAAGCACGTTAGGCTATATGACGGTTCCGTATAGGTTACAGGTTCGATTCCTGTCGGAGGACGCATATTTTCTATGAAAATTTCTCGGATATTCAGGAGGGTAAATGTCATTAACAATGTTTATTATAAACAGAGCATTTACTTAAATATTTGTATCTATAATAAGAACGTATAATCATAAAAATGTCTTATATATATATATATATATATATATATATATATATATATATAGGGTTGTCCAGAAAGTTCATGCCGATTTTTAGTCGTTCAGGTTCCAACACGCTAGAAGATATTAAATTTATCGTCAGATATGTATAATATATTTACATTTCCGATTTGAGCACACTTCAAACTATCTGTTGAAAAAGTAAGTTTAAAATTACTTAATTGGTGTCAATTTTGCATCCTTATGAAAATGGAAGATTATAAGATGCATTTTAAACATTTGATGCATTTTTGTTACCGTAAAGTCAAACATGGCTTGCAAGCAACAATAAAAGATATGTGCTGTGCACGGTGAAGTTGCTTCAAGTAACAGGAAGTGGTTGGCTAAGTTTAGAGTTGGTGATTGTAGACTTATTGATGAAGAACGCTCAGGCAGACCCCGCCATTACAGATGACGACCAAATGAAGATATATTTTGAGAATAATTCGCATTACACAATGTGGGAATTGGCAGAACCACTAAATGTATCAAAATCCTCCATCCATGAGCACTTAGTGAAGCTTGGGTACTCAAATCGCTGCGATGTTTGGGTACCAACTGATCTGAGATCATATTTTATCTTTGATTTGCAATGAAAATGGATCCTTTTTTAAGCAAATCATGACGTGTGGTGAGAAATGGATCGTTTACAACAATGTTCAGCGAAAAATAAACTGGAGTAAGCGACATGTGCCAACTTTAATCACTTCAAAACAATTCTTCATCCTCAGAAAGTTATGCTGCATTGTACCCTGTATCAATTTTCTAAGGCTACCAAGAAATTAATCCGTGAACTTGAAAGTATCACAGCGAAAACTAATCTACATGATATGTCTAAAGTATTTAACCAAACCCGTTTGAATGAATATGCTGCCTAAACAACATATATATATATGTATGTGTGTTTTTATATATATGTATGTGTGTGTGTGTGTGTGTGTGTGTGTGTGTGTGTGTGTGTGTGTGTGTGTGTGTGTGTGTGTGTGTACGGGGTGTATCAGCAAAATTGTCCAAATCGTGTAACATCAAAATTGTCTAGATCTAAGTTGAAATGATGATCGCTCTTGCTGTTGTTGACCACCTGGTCTAGTTTTCCTCTCTGCTGTATATAGTTAAAGCCATAAAATTTGGTTCAAAATATTTAGATTTCAGTATTAAATAACCCACAGAGTCTGATATGACGCTAAAACAAAATCAACCAATCCTCTTCTATTTTATTTAAGAATTCTTACATTTCTTTTCGTCTGCCATCTACTAAATGTCATCTGCGTATATTGCTAAGATTATGTCCGACAATGCTGTGGATTCCGGGATGAAATCCGGTACCAATAAATAACAAACGCCAAGAATGAATATAGGAAAATAATGTATTAACGTGATAATACAAACTGGTAATGCAGGTTAGTAGTTCCAGCTAGTAGTTCCAAGAATACGGGTTAGTAGCAAAATATATATACAGTCTTTGGTATTGAAATATCGCTGTATGACTTCTTACTGAGCCTACGTGCTCGCTCACTGTGACTCTTGCTCGCTACGTTCGTTCTGTCTGTCTGTCTGTCTGTTACCTTCACCCTCTGTTGCTCTCGTCTTGCTCCCTCGAGTCTTCACGTAGCAGTAGTATATGTATATATACTGGGTGAGTCCATTTGTGTAAAAAGGGGAGCACCCCTCAACACCCCTCTCCTTAGATCCCTTTTTGGTGGGAGTTAATATCTTTTCCTTTTATGATCGATAATCAGAGGCTCTATAAATTTTCTTTTCCTGCTATTCCTTCTAATTTCTATCTCTTCTTGTGGTCTTTGAATCTCAAAAGCTTCAAAGATCGCCTCCATCGAATCATCATTTTCAGCTGGTGACGAGCTTGGCTCTTCAACCCGTCTTTTTTGTATTTGGTCAATATGTCTTCTGTGGATAAATTTTTCTCCTTGTATTGTGTACATCACGTTTCCTAGTCTGTTAATTATTTTTCCAAAGCTCTCTTTAATTCTTTGTCGACTTTCTCTATGATAGCAAACGGCACGTTCCGCTTCTTTTTAAATATTGGTTGGACGTTTTCTTTTAATTCAATTCAGGCTGCAAATTTGTTGCATCGTCCCAACCCGCTCGAAAATACCTCGAGAAATTGATTATGTAATTCTTCCATTAACTTTGTCGCTTCTGATGGTTCGCACTCCATCTTTTTACAAAAAGAGCTGATAGGTAAATCCCATAGGTCGAACTTCTGCATCCAGTCTGTGCCCACCAGATTACTGAATCTACGTGCTCGCTTACGGTGACTCTTACTGGCTACGTTCGTTCTGTCTGTCTGTTACCTTCGCCCTCTGTTGCTCTCGTCTTGCTCCCTCGAGTCTTCACGTGGGTGAGTCCATTTGTTTAAAATGGGTAGGACCCCTCAACAGACAATAATAAATCATGGTAAGTCCTCCAGTTCACTTAGGGTCGACAGCTGTTAAATAAATCTGGTGTATATATGATAAGCAGAAAGGTAAGAAAGAAAAGCGAGAAGAAAGGACTAAACATCAATTAAAAAAAAAACAAAATGCACTGTCGGTAACAAAATGGTGAGCCCAAAATGCAAATTAGAAATCAGAGATACCAGATATCAAACAAGTAAATAAATTTAGATATTGGGAAAGTGTTCTAACAGTGGACGGTAAGTGCAACACTGAAATCTGAGGGCGTATTGGCATGGCCAAAGAAGCATTCTAAAAGCTAAGCACAGTATCAAGAGACAGGAACATTTCCTCAGAAACAAATAAAATAGTACTGAACTGTTACATGATATCTATCCTCGTATATCACAGTGAATTCTGAACATTCTCATCAAAGATGAAAAAGAGATTTGAAGCAAAAGAAATGTGGTTCTACAGAAGGGTTTCTTGGAATACCGTTATAAAATATATTTAAAGATTCTTGATAAAATCCAAACAAGAATCTGCAATAATATTGGACCCGACCTGGCATCTCGGTTTAATTCCCTTTCTTACCGGGTAATGCAGTTTCCATGTATCTTTTCTATAAATACTTTCATGGTAAATGTTCAGATGAACTTTCGTCTATGGTACCTAGATTTTATAAATTCAAGCACAGTACTCGATTGGCAGCAAGATCTCAGCATTTTACAGTTGAAATGGCTAGATATAACCGGAAATTATATTTCTTGTATTGCCCTTATCGCTTGTGGAACTTTCTTTTGAAAGAATTCAATTCTTCAGTGAGTTACAAAATGGTTGCCAAGTACTTAAATCTGATAATTCCTTTTTGTACTGTCTCATATTCCCCAACGGCGCCAGTGGTTAGTTTTCAAACCTTGGTAAATATTAATCTAATATTGAGTCTCATATCGGTTTATCGTTCCATTTTAAGGATTAGCGCAACACAGTCTTCCCACTCCTATTTTCCACCATTTAAACGTGATTAAGAGCACATTAAGTAGCAGAGATATTAATAACATATTTACTTTATGGTTAAAATTCCGGTTTGCCATCGCAAATAAAAATGCCTTACTTATGAGACATATCTGTAGTTTAACCAAAGCATATCCTATTAAACTGCACGTCTCACAGGTCATTTTGGTGTGTGTTTGGAACGAATCCAAAAAAGACAATGTCCGATAGAAAACCACTTTTCACATTACATCCTATTTCTGATACAGGCCAAAGAAATAAAACCTACTTAAAATCTAAAAGAATAGATTATGATGGATTTGTTTAAATTGTTGTCACTCCTGTTTGGTTAAGAACTAGGTTAAGAACTAGGTTAAGAACGACCGGTAATCACTCCTAGAAATCTATTTGTCGATAAATAAATTTATATTTATTTTAATTCTGATTTGTAAATTATAAAATAGAGGAGATTACCTTTTTAATATCCAACTGTCACTGGATGTTAAAAAGGTAATATCTGCTAAGATCAGCAAAATTAACTGTCTTGCAAGTTTAAGAGTCAACATTTATTCCGTAAGTTACGGTTAATTTTTTTACTACCGTTTTTGTAAATTTGTTATTGTAAAATTTAGTCATTAAGGAGACATGCGTAGGTACATCAATAGTCTGCAGCCTCATGTCGAACATCTCTTTTATGAAACAAATATTTATTTTCAACATAACGTCTTTCTTTGTCAATGCACTTAATTCAGTGATGAGTACGTAGATACATCAATATGTTTCCAGGCTCGTAATAAAAAGAGGATTTAATTCTACATGAAATATTTACATTTCTATATAATTTACTTCCTTGTAAAACTATTTAATTCACTATTGAATATCAAAACGTTATTTTACATACCATAACCCATCAGGATGTAGGTGATTATGTCTCTCCACAGCTTTCATTGTCTGTATTATTTATAAATTACTATGTTTTATTGAAGAGATTTTCTATTGGCTTAATCAGTTTTCTTTCTCCTAAACTGGATGCCATTCAAGGCTAGGGAATGCTTGGTGTGAGAACTTAATTCATCTGTTTCCCAACGACATATTAATTATATAGATTTAATATTATACAATGAAAATCTCAGATCAAAATTCAACCAATATCTACGTGTCTTGCTTCAGATACACTTTCACTGTGATTGTTTATTTTCATTTTGTATTAATGCATTTTGGAAATCCACTTTTTGTTCTGCTCTGCTCCGTCGTAAGGTATCTTTAGAAAATGTCTCTTTACTGGCATTTCACGACACTTGATGGTAAAATATTGTACATAAGTGAAAAATTGGGCAAGCCACACTTTTATGAGGGATTTACCGGACAGTAATAGAAAATGCTGTCACTGCAACATTCGTTCCTGTATCAAATATAACTGCCACATCTGGATTGGGACTTCTGTTATGTATCTAGACATTCTTGACAGAATCTAAAGAAGAATGTGCAATGTCAATGCTCCTGATCTGGCATCTGGGCTTCAGTCACTTTCCCACCGTCGTAACGTCGCTTCTCTGTACCTTTTCTATAAATATTTACATGCTAGCTGTTCTAATGCAATTTGCTCTACGGTATTTCGAATTCACGAATTGAAACGCAGTACTAGATTGGCAGTTAGGTCTCATCATTTTATGGTTGAAATTGTTAGTTTTAATTGTAAATTTTATTCTAACAGTTTCTTCTCTCGCACTTCTTACATGTGAAACTCATCTCGTTAATCGGAATTTTCTGTCTTTTTGAATCCTGATATTTTATACTTTCTCCTCAATAAAGATTTCTTAGTTTCATTCCCTCTCAGTAATCCCTGAGGCCTTAGTGGCTTTATCTCCTTCCTTGAAATGAAAGGGCTAAAAATGTCATATTTGATAATACATAAAAGTGATAACAAATGAATGATTATTCCATTATTTGGAAATTAACTTTTTTTTTTTTGATAAATTCATATACGGATATTTTAAGAACATGTAACATAAATGCTTGTAAAGTATCGTCATTCCTTCCAGGCCTGTCTTGTGACTTTGATAGATGCATATGTCTCATCGTCGCCAGATTCAACCGAATATCCAAAGCAGACACACCCACCTTTCTTAAAATATCGGCGTGACATAATACTTCTATTCTCAATCTCAACTCGATTTAGTATTTTCTGTACTAACAAATATCAATAAAATTCTTCTTCTTCTTCTTCTTCCTTCGATTAAAAATCAAAGACTTTTTCACTGTAATAAAGAAATACAACACTTGTTCGGAAAGTATCCTACTATATTTGAATACCACGATATGATTCAATTTTGAAACCAGTCAGTGGGTATCACACTGTACATGCGTAAAATATACTATCTTCTGGGTTAATCTGTTAGCACCGAGCCGCAATTGAGTGAGTGTGTGTGACTGTCACATTTTGGTTGACTGCTTTTTTTTTAAAAAAAAAAGAAAAAGAAGCAAAACATTACCTAGGGTTGTCAGTCCACTTATCGTTGCAATCGATACATAACTTTTTACAAATGCGGGGTTTTCCCAAAGTTGAAAATGCTACTGAAAGGAAGACTTTGAAAGTGACTAGTATTAGGAAAAACTTAATGAGGCAGATGATGGAGATCTCAAGAAAGAAGAGATTGTTTTGAAGAATCAAATAAACATTTGTTTGGTCACAAGATAATTATAATATTTCCTAAGGGGGGTTGGGTTCTTTTTTTTCGCTATTACTAAATGATTCGATTTTTTTCCGAAGTACCTCATATCTTTTTTGTGTTTGCTTTTTATTTTAAAATTCAAGCTTATACAATTTACTCTTATAAAATAACATAGGCGTTGGTTCTATCATCTAAATTGTCTGGGAACCACGGCGACCTTTTTTTAATAATTATTATTTGACCCTCCACACTTTTCGGAAGAACCGAATATAGGGGACCGTTGGATATAGCGTACCACAAGGTTTTGAATTTAGAGTTTTCCTTCTCCTAGACTGGTTATCAAACAAGACCTGTCCCCAATCTGTCCTGTTATTCACCCATAACTTACAGATGGATTCATACCTTTCCCAAAGGTATTTGCACATAAGTGACTGTTAAGAAATCGGCAAGATTTCGAACTCGGCTCTTCTAATTAGGAGAGTGGAGCCGCTGTACCACCGAGCATCCATAAATAATAACAATATGTATATACATCTTCCATAAACGTTGTCTTCGCACGATCTATGGCTATACTTTTGAAGATAGAGTGTCTAATGCTGATCTTTTCACAAAATGTAACATTGGTGGAATTGAGACTTTCCTGATGCAGTCATAACTTCGCTTGGTTGGTTATGTTGCAAGGGTGAGTGACGACAGATTTGCGTCAGTAGTTCACTTTCTGAGCGACTGATCGGTTCAACTCTCTGTCTACGGACGGAGAGGAACCCGAAGGAGGCTACGCCGAAGGGCGGAGTCTCCTTCGGGGAGGTAAAACCGGCCCTGAACCCGTTGATGCGGGTTCAAACGGGCATATTTTTGGGTCGAGCCTGCGGGCTCGGGAAACCCACAATAAACAACCGACCTTGTGTCACATGTTGCCCCAGTGGGGGGGGGACTCAATATCGTGAGTGACGACAGATTGCCTAAGGTCCTCATGTATAGCCAACTTGACAGTGGACAAATGAGTGTTGAGCGGTCGTGGATCAGGTATAAAGACATGCTAAAAAATAACCTCACAGCTGTCAATGTGCTACATACTGACTTCGAGGAATTTGCCCTGGACAGAAATCGATCTTTATAAATGCAGATGTATATAATATGCCTCCCCAATGTAGTTTTGGTCGAAATAAAATCTATTTTCTGATGAAGCTGTTTGATCAGCGAAACATGTCAAGTTTTCAAAACTGTCTTAATGTGGTAAATGGTATATTATATTCTGTTGGACAATAGATCGGGTCGGGAATCTTAGCACACCCCTTTCTCTCATAAACACAAGCATACAGTTATAAATGGGCTGGTCTATGTTGCAAGGATGAGTGACGACAGAATGCCTCAGGTCCTCATGTATAACCATTTTGACAGTGGACAAATGAGTGTTGAACGGTCGTGGATCAGGTATAAAGACATGCTAAAGAGTAACCTCACAATTGTCAATGTGTCTCATAATAACTTCGAGCGAGTTGCCGTAGAGAAAAATAACTGAAGATTTTTGTGCCCGAGCAGTATCAGAAATTTTCAATTCAGCATTAACTGACGAAATACAACGGCGAAACGCGTCAGCAAATATCCATGAGACTGTCCCGAGATCCTCGCTGTTGCAGAATATGCGGGCTTGTATGCAGGTCACTAGCAGGACTGAAGTGTCACATACGACACAAGCACAAAAACTAAATGAGGTTGGCGGATCCTCATACGTTGAAATCGACAGGAGAGACCATTATATATATATATATATATATATATATATATATATATATATATATATATGCGTGCAGGTATGTAGAAAAATAGGAAAGAACACGTGAGGTAAATAATCTAGGGTTTTTTAGTATTTTTGTTTTTATTTTTAAAAAACAGGCTTGTTACTTTAATTCAATTTAATTTTAATAATTATATTGATTGTTTCGGCTCTCGTTTTTGAAACATGAGAACTCTTATGTAGCGATGGAATCATATTTTTTAAAAATAATTATAATATAAGTATATATATATATATATATATATATATATATATATATATATTAATGATTATACATATTTCACACCGTTTACACTACTCATTGTTTTATGCCAAACGCAATCTTAAGCTGCTGAGTGTAAACTGACGGTTATTTAAAATGAAAATATATCAGTTTATCGTAATTAATGGTGTAGTTAAGCACGATTTATATACTGACTTTTTTAAGTTTTTTGAAAAGATTACATCACAATGTAAATACTGCTTAATTACGCCAGTATAAAGATAAACTGATATATTCTCTAACTAAATAATGGTCAGTATACACTTAGCACCTGAAGACTGCGTTTGGCATTAAAACTGTTGGGTTGCAAACGGTGTGGGATATGTATATTCATTAATTTTATAGATCTGTTATATAAAATCGAGCTCTATTTCAATAACATCGGCACTTTATGTGCAATTCATATATATATATATATATATATATATATATTATATTTTTATTATAACAGATTATAATAAAAGCATATTGAATTCGCCGCACAAAAGTTTTCATGTTTCAATTGTATGATTGTTCTTCTTCAGAGGATGGTAAGTAACTGGTGATCCAATTACTTAGCATATCCTGAAGAAGTACATGCATTCTTCACTGGAATAATACAAAAAAAGTTAATAATAACCGAATTATTCGTTTTGTTACAATTAATTTGCACAAGTGTGTAAGCCATTCTTTATTAGGGGCCAATTTACATCAAGTTCGCACAACCATTTATTTTCTATATTTGATGTGACGAGATATTTCAAGAAAGACCTCGTAGCCTAGTTCAATCTGGTTCGTTCCACACAAAAACAGACTAAATTGTAGGATAATAAATCAGGTAAAAATAGAAATCAGTACAGGAGGTTGCATTGCTTGAACAGATAAGAGTTTCATTCTTGTTTGTCGCTATTTACCGAAAGGAAGAAGATCAATTTCCACTTTTTATAGCTTTTATTATCTCTGCCTTGTGATCCTTTTATTTTAGCATACCTATCAGCTTCAGAGGCAAAGAAATAAAAAGCTTTTAAGCCATCAGTGTAAATGTTCAAAGAATTATGGGTTCTGAGTCAGTGACCGCAATATACCAAATTTATAATCACACACATACACACACGCGCGCATAGCCTAGATATAAGATATCTAATTGATATCAAATCAGTGGGGTTTCGAACCCGGCTTAAAGCAATCGGATGTCTAGCCACACTAAGAAGCTGTGATACATCGAAACAGTCTGTCTGTGGATGACTATATATATATATATATATATATATATATGACGTAGCACATTATGAAATGGACTAAGTACGACAATTATTTTAAGATATTTATGTTTATACATTCTTTTTATAGATACAAATATTTAAGTAAACGCTTTGTTTTTATAATAAACAGTATTAAACAACATTTACTGGCCTGAATGTCCGAGAAATTTTCATAGAAAATATTCGTCCTCCGACAGGAATCGAACCCTGTATCATATAGCTTGACGTGCCTTTAACCGATTTGGCCACAGAGGAGCGTTCGGTTAGCATTTCGTTGACTGAATAACATTAGCTCATCATGAAATTTACCAGATGCCGGAAATATAGTGTGGATATATACATACTACGATGGGTAAATTGTCGCCATTTTATATTTTTATTTTCGCGCATGCGCGATCTTTGTTTTCATTTTGTTTACTGCACAGTATATTAGAGTAACTGTCTGTGAGAAAAAAAGAACCATGATACAATTTACTCCGCCAGAAAATTGGAAACGGCATGCTGTACTGCTTGACATTCCCACCGAAATGTTTGGGTGTCAATCTGAGGACAGTGTAGTGGATTTGGAAAGAGTTGGATGAGTCTCATTGTGATTACGAATTTGTTTAGTGTGATCACTAGTGATGACGATGTTATGCCTCCATTCATCTTCCCATGGGGCCTCAGACTGAACACGGAGAGCTACATCAAGTGCCTTGAGGGGAGGTAGTGCTGCCCTAGATCAAGAGGATGGCTGCTGGAAGACCCTATGTCTGACAGGAGAGCTCTGCACTATGTCACACAACTAGGAGAAACCAGTCATTGCTATCAGGCAATTTCTGCGACCATATTTCCCCTTTCATCTGGTCACATAACTCCCCAGACTGCAAACCTCTTGATTAACTTGTGTGGGGTGCAGTTGAAGGAGAGGCCAGTAACACTTTTTGTAACACCAAAGATGAACTGAATGCAAGAATTACGTCAGTATGCACCAACTTAAACGTCCAGAAGAGTGGCAGGAGATTCAGAAGTCATCTGGAGACCGGGTTTGAAGCCAATGGCGATTTCATTCAATAGATTTCCTCTTTTGTATTTCAAGGTATTTTTGTAATTTTGATAAATATACCTGTTAAAATCATATGTCAGTGTTATTTTAACTTTTGCCTAATTTAAACCACATTACTCTAACGCATCCTGTATAAGTTTGTATGTGCGCACGCGTGTGTGTCTATACATTTCTATTGCAAGAAAGCCTTCTCAACAATTGTTCAGAGCGAATATACAGACTCGTTTTCGCCAGTGGTTGGTGCTTCGGATCACACCCCTAACGGCGGACGGAAGCAGTCGACGCCCACGTGTAAAAATAGGTGCCAACAATGAAATGGACTATTTTTTAAGCGTAAAACAATCGGTTTTATCATCGCAAAAATTTTAGTTGTAAGTATGCTCGTCATGTTTGTCATAAGTTCGTAATACTTACACAATATGTGCTTCTGAAGGATATTGAGCATTGTATTTGATTGAATTATATTCCAGTTTAATAATTAATTGTTTATAATATATATATATATATATATATATATATATATATATAAGCCTAAGTTTAAGTTAAGCTTAGGTTTGCTTTACTTAGTGTATTGAGCACTTTACGTAGTTGTGTTTTTACCCTTTTTGTTTTTTTTTCTTTTCTTTGGACTTGGAGCTTAAACACTGGACGATTGTTTTCGCCTTGTTTCAATGTTTTTGGTTCTTTCTTTTTTATTTCCCATTTTTCCACGGGTACCGATTTGTTCTACTGCAAGTTAAGCTATCCGAGGTTTTTCCAAACGAGTACCACCATTTATATATATATATATATATATATATATATATATATATATATATATATATATATATATTAAATGGAAGAGAAAACCGCAAACGTTTTTTTGTTATAATGTGGATTTTTGAAATATATATTATACTTTATTTTACATATTTTTGCTACACACGTTTCCGGTCTCGCGAACTTCATCAGTCAAACATTTTTCTTGGAATTGTGGCGAATGTATTCTTCTGCTTAAGGGTAATAAAACCATTAGGATTGGTCAGAGAAAGGGTAAAACTAGGAAGTTTTCGTTCTTATCTTTTTATGACCCCTGTATCTTCTTAGACCTATCTTCATGCCAGAAATTATTGTTCTGATGGGTCTCTTCTGGTTTTTAAATTCCACTGCGTTACAAGACATCAGAATGAAAACATCTGTTAGGATATTTTTGTCTCATAAAATAATAGGTGGTCAGACGAGATGGTAAAATTGTCTGAAAACGAAACTAAAACGAAAATGGTTGTCTTTCCTAAGGCAGATCACCGACTTAAAAATATGCATAATTATAGTGAGTCAAAGTTATTTCCAAATTATCGCGGATAAAAATAGGAATTAGTAAAATAAATAAATAAAATGGAATCCGAACGACGTGAGCCAACCGGATGTAGTTGCACATGATGCCGATAGGTGTCGTAAGTTGACACCATTCTGAGTAAGTATAGCACGAGGCACGATAATGGATTTATTGTTATGTTTCCGGTATGTTTCTCGTCTGGGGTTGGCAATCTTGTTTGCCTTTATTATTCGTGATAGCTTACGAGAAATAAGGGAGTATGTGTTTCTGCTTTTTACTGGGTGGCGGTGGGGTAAAAAGTGTCGTTGAACCTTGTTATGAGACGCGAAGGTTTTAATGAAGAGGCTTTGGATCAATTAAAAGCAAATGAGATGTATTCGTATTTCATATGCGGTGAAATGCTATTTGAACATCGGACCATGATCAAGCCGATTTCGGAGAAGCTGAAAAAGGCGAAAATATGGAAAGCGTTCATCCTGAAACCAAGGATGAGATATTTAAGCTGATTGGCTTCTTAACAAATTCATGCAAGTCGGTACTGACTAAAGATATTGAAAATGAAAAGCGTTTTCCGTAAAAGCATGCCTAGTTTGTTCACAGAAGAAAAAATAAAGACAATTATTTGAATGTGGGTCAGGATCTGGTGAATTTAGCCAAACGGGAATTTCCAACGTTTAATTAATTAATCTTAAAATTCTACTTATACTTAACTTGAGGGCGCCTACTGAAAATCCACCAACACCAGATGTTCTATAAAACATGGTGTTGTTTCTGGTCGAGTCAAAATTTGCAAGGACCCGGTATTCAATTATTAAAAGTCTTCACCGTGAATACGGTTTAAGCTTACAACGAAAGTTTAGTAATCAAAATCGCAATAATTGGCTGTTGAACACTGTTGATCGGATTAACCCACAGCGAAATTCGAAATAAACATTTTACTCAATTTGGGGATTAGATTCTTCCCTTTCTTCTATCCCCCATGTATGGATAACAACAACACTAACAAGAAGAAGAACAACAATAATAATAATAATCGTAAGTTGTGATTATATTATGAAACTTGATCTTGTCGATGGTAGCATTGTACGAGCTATACCGTGACTACAAACAATTTTGGATTCAGTGTTGTTGTTCTCCTAAACTGTTTGCCAACCAAGGCTACACAGCTTAGTAACCCATCGTTTCCCAGCCGCTACTCATTGTACCACCTCCATATCTAGAATTATCTACGACCGTCGAATCCATCGAATTCGGTATGGCTTGTCATGTACGAGGGGAAAAGGGTACTGATCAACCCGTGTAGAAGTAAGTAAAAACACTAGACATTAGAATATCAAACGTCTGAAAGAATCAGCGGATATATGAGCCTATGACTGGTCAGCAGTCCTACCATAAATATAGATAGCATACGAGAGAAGTTATCCCAGAAAAAAGTGCATCATGCACCAGAAATAACAGTATATAATAAGATTCGTCCATGGCAACAAAAGAATACTGTGGCAAAATAAAAGTAAAATAAATGAAAGTCAAGAACATTTAATATTCTTGCCTACTCTCTTGTTGGCGTTGCAGCCGTGTTGTCAAGTTTGGATTCCTCTGACGTCTCTTCTCTTTAGTTTCTTTTACAATTTCTCCTTATCCATGATCAGCTATTCCTAATTTTATTATTTAATCTCTAATTACGGATTCGACAGTCCTCTGGCTTTACTTTTAAGGACTGTCCGTTTCAAACTTAGGTACTCTGCCATAATTAGAAATCAACCCAATACCTGGCTCCATTGAAGGGCTGGTATAAAATCCAGTGCAAAATATATTCTGGCATGATCTACATTATTTAGAGCATCAAAAGACAGGAATTTGGGAAGAACCAAGAAAGCATCTGACACTTAAAAGAAGTTCGTTTCTGAAGCCGGCTAAAAGCGAGAAATTCAAATGTTAATTTCAAAATAGACAGCATTCTTAATTTGAATTTTTCTGTTCCCATTACCTTGGCCTTATGCCACACCTATCTAAATAATTTCTTTTCAAGCATTTCAACCCAAGCAAGGTGGGAGTGCCACTAGCCCGCAAGGGTTTACAGAGAGTGGGAGCAAGAGTAAAGAGGCGTGATAGAGGAGAGGATGAAGAGAAGGACGAGGAATAGCAAGTAGTTTTTCTTTTCTATACTAATCCTTCTCGTAATATAAGGCCATTAGCCACTCAAGGTAGAAGGTTACTGAATAAGATTGTTGTATTAATGTAAAATGAGTAGCTGTCAGGGAAGCAAGTAAGAGAAAGGGAGTTCCACAAACAGGAAGTGCGAGACATGAAACTATTGCAATAGAAGAAACGGCTACATTTATCAGTTTCGACAGGTGGGACTGAGATGCCAACCTAGTAGCACGCTTAAATTCATGCAGTTTGGGAACTAGCAAAAATAGCTCGTCGGAGAAGTTACCGTGAAAGTATTTGTAGAAAAGACAGAGGGAGGCGATGGCAAGTCTGTGACAGCGACTGTAAACGAGATGCCAGTTCATGGCCAATCACATTGCATATAAAATTGTAATATCCGGCTTTCCGGATTAAGGAGTTCAGGATTAAGGAGTTATAAAAAAATGTCAGATGAATTTAAAATTACATTTACATAGAATTATTATCATATAGTCTTCAAAATTCTTTGTTCATATGTTAAGAAGTGAGTCAGAACGTGGTTTTTCAGCACTCCTTCCTGTCTACCAATTTGATTTCTTTTGTTGTGATTTACCTAAGAAAATAATAATAATAATAATGATAATAATAATAACAGAAAAATATGTTTTTCGTGTTGGACGATACGTTTTGATTGGCCGAAAGTTTTTTGCGTCATGATAACAGGGAAGGCAAAGTGTGAATATTTATTATGACGGGGAAAAAAGTAATTCGAGCAGGACGAAAACTTTTCAAGTAATTCTTGAAATTCCGGATTTCATTATGTACTTGAAATTTTACAGGTGAACACTTGTTAAATTTTACAAGGTCTTATATTATAGGATGGTCACAGATACAGACACGCACAGAAAAGAATACATGTATCGACAAACAGGCGCAGGCATTGAATAGTAATAGCCACTGGCCACTCGTATTCGAGGATACACGTCTACAAGGGCGGCTACCCAATCCTTATTGCAGACGCTCGCTCAGGCACGTTTGTGTTTCTTCAACACCCACAGAGCCCACCTGTTGTTTATACTGCAACTATGCTGTATTTTCAGGCACTTTCGAAAAGCACGCTGGGATCGCCGATAACATCAGGAAGTCTCCTTTCTGACAAATCAATCGTGATGAGATTCGAACTCGTGTCGATATATATATATATATATATATATATATATATATATATATATATATATATATACTAAATGTCTATCGTAAATCTATTAGTGTGCATATATATATATATGCACTAATAGATTATATATATATATATATATATATATATATATATATATATATATATATATATATATCAATCATGTGGTGCAGTTTAATTTATATTACAATGAATCATTCATACCAAAAGTAAATTAGTAAAGTTATCTGTCGCCTTAAAGTCAACACTTTAAGGCGACAGTCTGTTTCATGCTAGATGCAATCGTCAGGCCACAATTGCATCTAGTATGAAACAGACTGTCGCCTCTAAGTGTTGACTTCTATGTTCACTTTTATATTTACACACGCTCTATCTCTGATATTGAGCACTTTATCCTATAAATATAGTACATCTTAAGATTATATTTCTTCATGTATATATATATATATATATATATATATATAAATCCACACGGGTTCGAATCTCACCACGATTGATTTGTGAACATTGAAGTCAACACTCAGAGGCGACAAGATGTTTCATACTAGACGCGATCGTCATGCCGCGAGTGTTCGATCTTTTCTCGATTATTTATATATATGGGTCAGTGGTGCCTTGTGGGTAATTCATTCTGGCGTTTATTTTGGCGGGAGAGGCTTGGTTATTTTATTTATTTATTTGGGCTAATTTATTTTACCAGAATGGATTACCTGTCGCCTCTGAGCATTGACTTACACGTTCACTTTTATATTTATATTTGCAAATGTATTTATCTATCTCTGATATAAATTAGATTAGAAAAGATGTTCGGAGAGAGAATCAATGTCTTCAAACCAAGTATTCTTTTGTGTTCCAATCTGCTTGGATTCACAATAACCGAGGCCTTATGCTGGAGCAACCTAAATAAACAACCAGTCGGCCGAGAAAGTTCCAGCATCCTTCAGATATATATATATATATATATATATATATATATATATATATATATATATATATATATATATAGTTGTATTGATGTGAGATGGTAGCTCTATCGCTGATATTGAGCGCTTTCAATAAGTACCGCGCATATATAATATATAAATAATATATATATAAATTGCATATATATATATATATAGATATATATATATATTTGTATTTATATACATACACATTTCACACACACACACACATATATATATATATATATATATATATATATATATATATATATATATATATATATATATATAAAAGTGAATATTGAAGTCAACACTCAGAGTCGACAGGCTGTTTCATACTAGACGCAATCGACAGGCCGCGAATGTTGGATTTGTTCTCGATTATAAATAGTCGAGAAATAAATCCAGCACTCACGTTCTGACGATTGCGTCTAGCATTAAACAGCCTGTCGTCTCTGAGTGTTGACTTCAATGTTCACTTTTATATTTATATTTACATACGCTCTATCTCTGATATTGAGTACTTTATCCCATAAATATAGCACACCTTAAAACTATATTTCTTCATATGTATATATATGGGGAGGGGACAAACATTCGTACACATACATTTTTTTAAATTTATTGTATTTCCAACTAATGAATAAACATACGTTTCATATAATTAACTGTATACAGTTGCATAATAGCTAAATATGCATAGAAAACTGAAAAAAAACTTTATTTAATAGAAATAAATCGCATTTATCCGTTTTAATGGGTGAAAAAAGTATTCATACAATACAAAAAAGCATACATAATCTTCATTTAATAATTTGTAGGATAGCCATTATTCACTTCTACAACAACCAACTTTTTGTAGTTCTCAATCAATGATTTGCAAATTTTATTTAGTATTTAGCTCCATTTTTCTTCGCATATGATCTTAATAATTTTACGTATATCAATAGGCATGAAGATTGCACTCAAGGATGAAACAGACTGTCGCCCGTCTAGGTTGACCCCAATGTTCCCTTACACACACACACACACACACACAAATATATGCATATATATTATTGAATGCGTACTTTAACGAGAGCCGTGAGTTGTAAAGTGAAAAGAGCGTTCAGTTGTCAGTGGACCGTGGATACTAACATTACCCCGTGGGAACGTAATTACTACGTGGTGCTGATCTTGGAGCAAAAAGGGAAGAGAGAGTGAGTCAAGAAAATGTCTTTTTATAGGCTTCAACAACGCCACCTAACGGAGTTTGGTGAAAGCAACCGGGCTAATCTTATTTCCGGTTCTTTTACTCTTAGACTGATGGGAAAATGCATTTCATTTTCTTGTGTTTTTTTAATTTTATTATTATTATTCATTATTTTATTAATAGATTGTATTTCACTATCCCACAGGACGAGGGTCTTGTAAATTTGACATTTCTCACTCGAAGCCAAGACAAAATCAATGGCGAACGAGTTGGACATTGAACATGTAACCAGTAAATGACCGTGTTCTCAACTACCCGTTATATACCCCCGGAGAAGCTTGATATAAGTAATTTATATTTGTTCACACCTGTCGGAGAGTCAGTGATGTCAGAAGTTAATTAATTAATTTTAAATATCACCGAAGTCGATTAAAGAAATTTACATAAAAGTTCTCTCAATGAATGACAACATATAAATAAATCCACAAAGTGTATATATATATATATATATATATATATACGCCACATATTTATATATTTACGTTTGTGTGTAAAAACTGAGGAGCAGGTGCGTACTGGTATCGCTATAGAAGAAGTTTCGTAAATAGTGATTTTCCAAGCGTACCTTAAATGTGTCACAAGTATGCGGCACCCAGTGTGGATCGAACTTACTATTCAGTCGTAATTGTTCTAGCGAGACAAGCTTGCTAACCATGACACCGCTCCGAGGTGCCCAAAGAGGTTTCGTATATATAATACGCCACATATATCTTCAAGAACGCTTTGTTCATTTTTAGAAATCCATTTTAAACTTTTAAAATTATAATTAAAAAAGTGGGGAAATTCTTGTAATAAGTCATTAGTCATCGAAAGAGATTATTATTCGCACTATATCCTTCATTTATATTATTTATGTTAGCAATTGTATAAAGCTTATACAATTAAATAATTTGATAGTTTAAATTCAGTTTTTATGTTACGATTCGGAGCATGTCTTGTGGAATTTGGTAATAACTTGAGAAAAAATATGTAAAAAATATCTGATGATACGTTGATCTTAGTAAGACGAGAAATAAGCAGACTCTGAAATTACAGATTGAATCTATGGAATGTCAAGGATTACTCAGACCTTCCAAAGTTTACACAAAAAAATATTGTGCTTTGGAAACTTTTGCAGCAAACATAATTTTGGTTGTAAATATGCAACATTTATGAGGATAGTATACGGATATCTGATCTTCGGTGTTTATAAATTGTACACTGTTCAATTCTTAACGTTAACAATGAACTATTTTAAATTAAAAAAATTGTACTTGGATTAAACGAAAATTACAATATAATTAATTATAATATATTCCTTCTTCCGTCTATTTTAACGGCACGGGTACACTTGTATATAAATAAAAGCCAAACAAAACTCCTACAAATCCGCAATTACAATAGACAGTACCCAAAATTTTTAAAAAGAACTACATGTTTTTGTAATCCAGAAATAAAACATTATGACAATATATAGGCTCCTGAAAATTTTATTCCGGTTGAGTTCTCTGGGTTAGAAAGAGGGTTTGTAAACAGTGAACTATTACGGCTATTATGGCAAGACATTTCGGTAAAGTGAATCGAGTCCTCTCAGTCACAGTGTTTATCTAAAAATAAATACGTTAAAATTCACCTTCATCCCTGCCGTGCGCCGACGGCTTAGGGGTAAAATCTCCGACTGACACCAATTCAGACGTCTAGTCACACTGATGAGCTGTGATACAGCGAAACAGTCTGTCTGTGGATGACATCATATATATATATATAGATAGATACATGCATATATATACATGCATATATATATATATATATATATATTAACTTCGCTATACGGTATATATATATATATATATATATATACATATATATATACCGGATAGCGAAGTTTAGCAAGCTACTCTCCTTGGACCAATCGATTAATTTGTTAGTGATGCGATGTTTGTTGACTTTGTGCTTAGATTACTAAATACCAACAATAAATAATGATAAACAATAAATATATGAAGACGAGCCTCCAGTAACAGTATGAGTACGTCAGCACATGACCCACTCAGGAAACTCTCCCTCCGTTCGCTGGAAATACGTAACTAACGTCTTTGCATTGAAAGACTGACCGCACCCAAAATTCAAGTTCTTACCAATCCCCCGTATTTTTTTTTGTTTGTTATTGTTTTTGATATATACGTTATTTTCAAAATGTTTTTATTCGTGTGTAGCACTGAGACTTCCACGCAAACAATGACGAATATTATCACAACATTGTGCCCATGTGACAAGAAGACTAAAGCGAATTTGGTAGCATAATAATTCTGAGTTCAATCCCTGCTCCGGGTAGCACAGATTGGACTCACTAGAAACAGGGTGGGCAATAACTATGTAATACTAAAGATAAGTGCTAGACAACATATCCCTAGAAAGGTTCGACAGAACGAGAACAATATATATCGGTAAATTAAAGAAAGGGCCCTGTTTGAAATTGCCTGAAGGCTACCTAGTTTGACAGACACCCGACGAAGGCCGGAGAGCACAACGGCTGAAATATTGTGATGATAACAACAAAGATGAGGATATTAGTCCGAATGTAATTAAGGCTAAATTAACACGAAATAAAAGTTAAGGAAAAGTAAATTATTCAGAAGAACGGAGATAAAATGTAAATCTAAACATTTTTATATTCTAGAACTTGTTGAAGTGTTTTAAAAAGTTTTTTTCAGTCCAGATTTTTCTTTTCATTTAGCAGGAAATATACAAGACATAGGTACAGAAGTTTTCTTGATGACTCCTCTTAATACATCAACTCGCACTGTTTCCCCAACTATTACTCGGATTGGCTACTTGATATTTCTTCTTTCTTGTATGTGCCTTGTCCTTTCAAGACGTAGGCGATCATAGCCCTCCACATCCTCCTGTCCGTTGTAGCTCTTAATAAGTTTTGTCTTTTTGTTATTTCTCCCAAATCCTGTTCTAACATGCATTTACACAAGCTCATCAATTATATTATTCGATGCTTTCATTTGTCCATTTTTCAATCAATCTGTTCTGTGAGTATCAGATTTTCTTTTACAAAAAGGTTTTTTCTAGTTTCTTCTTCAGAAGACAATTTTTGTTCAACAGGAAATATACTAGAGAGAGGAACAGATCATTTATTAACAACTCCGCTTAAACTTCAACTCGCACTATTTCCCCGACTGTTACACGGACTGACTAATTCATAGTTCTTCTTTCTTGTATTTGTCTTTTACCTTCTGGACGTAGGTGATCTTGGCCCTCCACATACTCCTGTCTCTTCTTGTTTTGTTTTTTGTTTTTTTTGTTTTTTTTTTTTTTGTTATTTCTTCCAAAGCCTATTCTAGCATTTATTTACTGACAGTATATCTGCTCATTTGGATATTACAAGGGTGTATAAAAATATTCAACTTTTTCAACTGATCTCACTCTAAAGGACTATCTATGACGCCGCTCTATTGTTAATAGTATTATTACGTAATAGAATGTTGGGCTCAAAACAATCATTCCATCACATATTAAAAATTCAGGCTACCTGGATATTAGAGTCTATAAGAAGTATTTTCATTTCTCACAGACCTTTATGTCTAAGCATTAAAGCATTTGTTTATGAATTTCGTGAGTTCAATCCCTGGGCCGGGTAGTGCAGACTTGGACTCACTCGAAACAGGTTGATGAATAACTGAGCAGTATCAAAAGCACAGTTAACCAACATGAGATATATCTCTAGACATGGACAACGAAATGAGAACAATCTATCCTTGTTGATTGAATAAAGTGTTCAGTTAGAAAATCCTTGGAGGTTAACCGGATCGAAAGTCACCTGAACAAGGCTGAAGGTCACAAAGGTCAAAATGTTTTGATAATAACAACAAAAATAAGGATATTATTTCAAGTGCAAAAATGTATCCGAGAAATAATAGTCATATTAAAAAAAAAAAAAAACTAAACAGGAATATCACTCATGCGAGGCTATTTTAATCTCCAGTGATAGCCACTAATGTTGATACTCAATGAATTTCTGAGTTCCTTAACGCACCCGACATGAAGCTGGGGCCACAGCCTCACCAATTTAGAGCCACAGCTTCACCATGTCAGATATTGTTGCTGCGGTGTCTGTAGCAAGTAGGTTTACACGGGGTGGAGTTACTAGATCTACTAATTCAGAGTTTTCTTTCACCTAGACTGGTTGACAACCAAAGCTAGAGATTCGAGTCTGCCCTGCTATGTAACTGGAGAGAGGGGAGAGTAAATATGGATTGATGCGTTTCCCAAGGATATTTGTGTGAAAGTGAACGCAACCAACTCGGTTGGAATTTGAACTCGGCACGGCGAATTTACTTCCAGTAACCGCGCACATTCATATAATACTTAATGAACGCAAGATAATGATAAAGAATACTGAGGAGGGTGCTGGATTACGGAAAAGTCTGACTGCGAATTGATCTCTTGTGAAAGCTATAACATATTACTGCTGGAAGAAAATTCGTTTTCTATGTGCCGTTTCCCTTCAGCACGTAGGCGATCATGGTCCTTCGCACCCTCCTGTTCTTTGTATCTCGTAATAATTTTTACCTTTTTGTTATTTTCCCAAACATTGTTCCGACATTGATTTGCTCAAATCCATCAAGTAAGTTACGCGCTGCTTTCTTCTGTCCTCTTTCTCTCTATGTGCCCTCTGTGTGTCAGATTTTCCAAGCCCCCCTTCCTCATTACGTGTGCCATAAACTTCAACTGTCTCTTCCTGATGTTAAGTATAAGTTTCCTTTCCATTTTTCCCTCAAACCATCGTTGTTGCTCACATGTTCGGTCCAATGAATCCTCAGCATCTTTCGCTAGAACCAGATTTCTGATGATTCAAGTTTCTTCTTCAACTTTGAGGAGTTTGTCCAGCATTCTCTGCCATACGGAAGGACAGATATCACGTAACACTGCAGTACTTTTTTGTTTGTTTCTGACGAAATTTTTATCTCTTAATACACTGCTTAGGTTTTGGAAGGCACCTTTTGGCCAGTAATGGACACGGAGTCTCTTCTTAATGAATATCTGGTGAGAGTAAGGTTATTCCATTAAATTGGTATCTCTGCAACTTTATTTGAGGAAAGTTAGCCAATATTCAGCTTTGCATGATATAAAAAAGCTTTGTCTGTCATTAACAAATAAGAGGCAGTTGAAGTTTATGGCACACGTAATGAGGAAGGGGGGCTTGGAAAATCTGACACTCACAGGACACATAGAGAGAAAGACCTTAAAGCTTTTATTTGTGGACTATACAACTCAAAAACGTTTCATTGAAAAACTTACAACATTTTTATGCATTTATTTTGTCACCATTATCATCGTTGAAGGTGTATGTAATCGTAGTGCCTGCAATACGAATCCAAAACATTACACTACCTCCCCACTGTTTTTTTCTAACTCGTACTGGTTAAATATTTCACGAAAGGGCTGGTCGAGCCTGGGCAGAACTTAGATGGGTGACCACTTGGGAATAACAGGTTCTGTAGGCTTCGATGTGGAGTTGGGGAAATGGATAAAAGCCGACTTCCAATTCCATTTGGGTTCGTGATATTCACTTACGAGCAATTCTCCTTGGAAAAGCTATGAATGCAACTCTTCTCCCCAGCTATGGGTTAATTAGTAAAACTTGTCTGACTAAACTATTATTATCTCCAAAAATAAAATAAAATTACTTACAAAATACTTAAATTTCGGTATTAAATAACGCATAAGGAAACATGGTCCAGTAGATGAAAACGTTGGTTAGATCCAGTGACTTGACCCAAAGAGTTGTGAGTTCAATACCAAGCCACAGCATTGGTGAGCCAAAACTTGAAGAGTTGAGTTAAAGAGAAATAACTGAGATATCCAAAAGAGGCATGGCACATGGAACTAGAACAATCTACGACGAAATAAAGGCTTCGATTCGAAAATTCCAATAACCTGAAGAAGGCTGGAGCGTATAACAGCCGAAACGTTGTGAATATGGCCATAGAAATGAGAATAACAGTCCGGAGAATGTAAATAATGCAAGTAATCTTAATACCTCATCTCAGAGATATAGAGTTGATATGCCGTTAAACAAATAACACCCAAACAACCAGTTTCTATTTGTGATGTACATTTAAATTTGGTAGTTTGGTTGCTCTGAGCCAATTTCTTTAATATTCTGTATTTTCTCTGGCTGTTTTCATTTGCGATGACAATTTTTTTAAAGTATTTCTTGATCAGGCACGTCTGTCAGCTTTTCTTTCTTAGTTCCATTTTAATTTCTCTAAATATCTTTTTAGTAGCAACCATACCCGGATGGTCGATCAGAAAAAGCGTTCAATTAAAATGGAGCAAAAACAGCATCATGTTTAGATGTAACAGAGTCTATCGTCTTCAATTACTTCAGTAACTGCATTAATTCAATTTTTTTTTATGAAAGTACTTGAAGTAACATTTTGAATTAATGCAGTTACTGATATAACAGAAGTAGTCTGTGTTTATTCAATCGAAGTTAGCCGAGGACATGAAGGGGTAAAACAGTCAACATGAAGACCCACTTCGGACCACAATTATTTTGGAGTTTTTGAAATTCAATTTGTCAGTGTGCTACCAGTGATGTAAAAGAGGATACTTTTATAAAGAAATTGTTAAGTTTGATGAAAACTGGTTGAAAGATCCAGTAAAAATTGACATTTTTCGGTATTTACGCGGGTTTTCACTATATGGGTGCACGCAATTATCAAGTTTTATGACTTTTAAACAATCAACATATTGTTGGCTACAATTATATGAAGTTTGTGTTAGATTGCTTGAAAATTGAGGGAGGTTTTTCGCTAAACGCAGTGGCGTAGAAATAAAAAAAATGAGGTATCGTTGAGCTCGTCATGAGGTAAGTAACCTACATACCGAGTTTGAACGAAATCGGAGGAAAAAAGATTATCGATTTTAACCTATCTCTTACATTGTACAATAAATGTGCCCAGTTTGGTCAAAATTGGTTGGATGCATCTCGAGTGAAAAGGTGTCACACAGACATACAGATATCCTCTGTTTTATATATAAGGATGACATTCTAAAAAATGGCTGAGTTTCTTATTTTACCAATTTCTTTTTGGATATTTTTACTGCAATTTTCAACGTTGAGATGTTGCCATTCAGTAAAATTATATGTTTCTTTTTTTGTAATTTAAACGTTTCTTAAAGCCAAAACAAATTATATAGATGTGAAATAAAAAAAATACTTATTAATAAGCATACTATTAGATCTATTTATTTACAATATGCTAAACAGTCTTTTAAAAGATGCCTTTCAAAAGCTAAGCAGAGTATTAAGAGACAAAAATAACTTCGTTGGAAACAACGAAAAGAGTACTGAATTGTTACATCACGTAACAATTCAGTACTACAGAAGGATACTTAGGATAGCATGGACCGAACATGTGAGCAACAACGAGGTTTTGAAGAAAAAAGAAATAAAATGAAAATTTATATGTAACAGCTGGAAGAGACAGTTGAAATTTCTTGGTCACGTAATGAGGAAGAAAGGCTTGGAAAACCTGACACTCACAGGACAGATTGAGGGAAAGAGGGACAGAGAAAAGCAGCACGTAACATCCTCGATGAGTTTGAGCAAATGGATGGCAGAACAGGCTTTGGAAGAAATAAGAAAAAGGCAAAACTTATTAAGAGCAACAAAGGACAGGAAGATGTGGAGAGCCATGATAGATTACATCCTAAATGGACATGGTATATAAAAGAAGAAGAAGAAGTATTCCATATTTGGATATTATTTTTATTTCTATCCTAAATCTATTGTCGTCCTGGGTAAGACGTTAAACTACATCCGCTTCCTGGGCAAGACGATAAACTACGTCCAGCAGCAAGGCCTCTGATCAGGAGGTTTTGAGGAGTGTGGAACCACCTCTTAATTGCTGGTGTTCCCAGGTCCAACCTGACCCGGGGTGGTAGCACCTGTTAGGGTCCCAGCTATGGGCAAATAGTTAACTATTACCAGCAATACTCTTGAAAAAATTATTAACAGCAACATAAAAAATATTGCTAGAAACAGATTTTTGACAAAACAAAATATTACCAGCAATAAAATATTTTGTCGGCATTAAATAACACATTGAGATTAATATGCCCAAAAAAAAAAAAAACAAACCAAACCAAACCTAAATATATCGCAATAATCTATGCGGAGAAATTTAAACCAAATGCCAAGGTGGGTTCATGGGCAATTTTTCCACAGAATTGCCGTTAAATACACTTTAAACATTGAGCTTGTGTCACACTCAGTAGCTAAATGGGCGCGATGAAAATGCTCTTACCTGGCTTCGGCTAGAGAGTTTCAAAATAATCTTATACTCCCGGGCAGTAGGGTCACCCTCTGCAGTATCCCACCTTTGGGAGAGGGAAGGGGTCATTTGCCGGCGCCTGAAGCGTCCCCAAAAGTGGAAATGTCGAGGGGGCTTGAGAAATTTTTCAACGGTATTGCCGTTAAACCTACTTTAAACCTTGACCTTGTATCACATTGGGTAGTGACGTAGGCGCGCTAAAAGATCCACTTGAGTCAATTGCAAATAGTATCTCGCTGTTCATGCTTCGTTTTCTGATGACGTCATACAGCCTATTGACGCGTACTGGAGACATCAAACTTCGTTGAACATGCTGTTATAAACAATTTTAAGACAATCAACGTTCTTGAAAATGGGAAGCAGTAGTTATTCACTGACAAAAAGCAGATAGGTAAGTAAAAAATATGCTTACATAAGATAGAAAAACAAAAACAAAGAACCAAATTGTGCATACCTTCATGCTGCAAAAGGTATGGTGACCTTTGTGAATATATTTACTGATTTTGTTTACTGGATGTTACGAATAGTTTTGCTACTCGGTGGTTAATAGACCAATATCTACCTAGCAGATTATGACGAGTTTATTGAATGTCATCTCTTTAGTTACCTACAGATTTACAAATAGTGACTGTAATCTTGTAAGGAGTCAAGAAAACATATTAAGGATGGTGACCTCCGCTGCAGATACGCCATCTTCAATTTCTGCTAAACAAAAGTAACTTTCGAAAATATTTATCATGACTGATAAATGTATGCATGCAATTTTGAAAAAAATCTACAATATTTACACCTATTCACACACACACACACACACACACACACATCTAATTATCTATCCAATGTATGTGTGTGTGTGTGTGTGTGTGTGTGTGTGTGTGTGTGTGTGTGTGTGTGTGTGAACACTGAGGTCAACCTAGACAGGCGACAGTCTGTTTCATCCTTGAGTGCAATTTTCAAGCCTATTGATATGCGTAAAATTATTAAGACCATATGCGAAGAAAAATGGAACGAAATACTAAATAAAATTTGCAAATCATTAATTGAGAACTACAAGAAGAGGTTGGTTCTTGTAGAAGTGAATAATAAAGGTCGATTTTACTGTTTTTAAACCACAATTCTCCATGCTTTCCTCTCATACATTCATATCTGCTCGATGCGTATCCAAATGTAAACAAATGACGTCACACATTATGAAATGGACAAAGTCCGACAATTATTTTAAGTCATTTTTTTATGTTTATACAGTTTTGCTAAACGAAACGCTCCTCTGTGGCTCAGTCGGTAAAAGCACGTCAGGCTCCATGACGGTTCCGTATAGGATCCAGGTTCGATTCCTGTCGGAGGACGCATATTTTCTATGAAAATTTCTCGGACATTCAGGCCAGTAAATGTTGTTAATACTGCTTATTTTAAACAGAGCATTTACTTAAATATTTGTATCTATAAAAAGAACGTATAAACATAAAAAATGTCTTAAAATAATTGTCGCACTTTGTCCATTTCATAAATAAAGATATATAAATGCTTCAAATAGAGTCATATATAAATTCTTCAAATAGGGTCATATATAAATACTTCAAATATAGTCATATATAAATGCTTCAAATAGAGTCAAATATAAATTCTTCAAATAGAGACATATATAAATTCTTCAAATAGAGTCATATATAAATTTTTCAAATAGGGTCATATATAAATGCTTTAAAATAGGGTCATATATAAATTCTTCAAAGTCATATATGAATGCATCTGATAGGTTTATATATAAATGCTTGCAAAAAGTGCATGCGCTAAAGATTTAAGAGGAATTAAGTTATAAACTTCAGAAAATGGTCGAATATAGATGCGACTATTTTGAAGTAAAATGTGTTAAACACTCCCCAATTGAACACAAACAATCTAACATTTTTTTTATATTTAAAATTTATGTTCACAAAATAAAAAAAGGAATTTGTTTCATTGAATTTCTGCAGCTCAGTATTATTTTCTTTGTTACCAAAAAAAATCCTGCCTCGTCATCGCAAAGGGATTTGCAAAGTAGACAGGCTGTCTCCTACTTGAAAGACTGACGCAACATTATCTTTCTTCTACAATTTTCTCACAATTTGGCTTTTTGCCTCTCCAAATTAAGCTCACTAAAAAAAAAAAAAAAAATTATTAAATTTTATTTTCTGAAGACAGTTTTCATATTGGTAAATATCCGATAAACAGAATACTTAAGTGATTCTGGCATCATAAATTTGTAACTCCATGAAATCTGTCTATTTTCACATGTTAAGGGGTTATCAGAGAAAATACAAAGGATCTGCGGTCGATGTAACATCAGGAAAACCTTCAAAAGCTTGACGACACTTCGCAGATATCTCTCTTGAGTAAGACCCCCCCCCCATAGAGGAGAACATGATGAAAGACTGTGTGTACGCTATCCCGTGAAGCTGCGGAAAGAAATATAAAGGAGAGACAGGCCGCCCCCTTAAGGTAAGGCTTCAAGAACACCAGAAAGCTGTAACACGAGGGGACGTGGAAAAATCAGGCGTGGCTGACCACATATGGAGAGAAAGGGGAGATCACTGCCCTCTGTGGGATTAGGTCGAGATCACAGATAAAGAACACCATTGGAAAATTCGGAAACTTAAGGAATCAGCACATATGCTAGGCCACAAAAATTTCCTGAGCCGACCAAGCATAGGAATGAATACAATATGGGAACCAGTAATAAGGGGTGCCAGAGAAAAACGATAATAACAAGAAAAATTGCAATATGAACCCTGGTAAAAACATGTAATGATAAAAACAAAAATTGCAATATGAGCACTAGTAAAAAATGATTTCTGAAGACATTGGATCTATAATATCCAGAAATTTGTATACTGTTGTCCTCAAAGACACATGGCACAGTGGATAAAGGCGTTATGTCGATCCAGTGACAGGACCCAAGGAGTGTGAGTTCAATACCAGGTTAAGGCAGTGGAGAACTTGAAGAGGGTAATTGTGTAATATATATTTATATAAAAATTTCAGTTATCTGTTTGGATTAATTGTGCTCTTATGTCCATCGTCTTTTCGTGTTGAACTTTTATATGTTCTAATGTTAATTATGTTTAAATGAAAATGTCCATGAAGATGGTCTTAAATAGACCGACACGTCCGACGTCGACTTTATATTAACATTAATACAGCATAATTGCATATTAAGATTTTTGTTTGTTTTTTCTGTATTTTTATATATATATAAAGAAGAGGTAATATTTGTTCTAACGAGAGGAAAGTGTATATATTAAATAGAAGAGAGAAAAATATATTATGCTTTATTTTCCATAATCATGAAAATAAAGCATAATATATTTTTAAAAAATGCACATGACAAACAAAAACGTTTACGTTTTCTCTCTTTTTTAATATATATATATATATATATATATATATATATATATATATATATATATACGGATAGAAAAGTAAAAGGAAAACTGAAAAGAGCCGCGCATAAAAGATATAGATGACAAAAAAGTGCTCAGCACAAAATTCAAACTCGATTATGTAGAGCAAAGATATTTATAAAAGGTTAATATGCCAACCAACCTCGTAACCTGGGTTTCGACCATGATTTCTCCCGAGCCGATAGAATACCTCACTGTTGCGAGGTCGGTTGGCATTTTAGCATTTTCTTATATATATATATATATATATATATATATATATATATATATATATATATATATATATATATATATATATATATATATATATATATCATACATGTTTCATTAAATAATATAGACAAGTGTTGTCTATTTATTTTATATAAATTCTTTTCATAACGTCTGATAAGCTTAATAATTCTTGTCCGTGTATTACTTAATTTACTGTATTGTAATTGTAATCGTTGATAATTGCTTATGTAAGCCAAAAGCTTAGTTAGGATTAAAAAATATGTATCAATATTGTGATTTTCTTTCTTCTTTTAATGATAATGTTATTAAGCTTATCAGACGTTATGAAAAGAATTTACATAAAATAAATAGACAAAACTTGTCTATATTATTTAATGAAACATGTATCAATGAAAAAATGCTGCCTAAATGCACACACAAATATATATATATATATATATATATATATATATATATATATATATATATATATGGGAGGTGTTTTTTTGTCATATATATATACATATGTGTGTGTGTATGTGTATATTTATTATATAGATATTGTTAGATATACACATATTTATTATTTACTATACGTTTGTATGTGTTACTAACTAACGGAGGAACAAACCGAATTAGAATATGATTACTGTATATGTAATATATATGACACTAGTTGTTAAATGACTTTCGTTTGCCCCCAGAACCGAATTTAGTCGCTGATAACACGACTATGCGCCAGAGAGTACTGGGTTACATAGTACCAATATCACTCAAAGAGCGGCATACATACATGATGGCTGACACCTGAGATATTGAGTATGATCATCGATAGACAGTTGTACTTTCAATGAATATAGCGCTTTAAGACGGGGAAACTTTTAAAACATCTGTAGGGAGAAAAGGGACATATCTATTGTGTTTTCATTAGGGTTATTTTTGTGAATGCTTGCGCCTTTATTTGTTGTTGTTGTTTTTTTTTTTACACAATTTTTACACAAAGGTTCAGGATGTAACTCCATTTTGTCTTTGATACATCCTCTGGTCAATGTCTGTTCATATGAGTAAACATTTCTTCTTTAATCAAGAAAAACCTATCACAGCTAGCTCCAGTTCTCTCCAAACTATACAACTATTGCCTCGCTTAATCTTGTTTTCCAGTTTAAGTCCTCCTCTGTCGTTTCTGTCCTTAAGTACTTTGGTGACCCTTCTGACCCCTCTAACTACCGTCCTATCATTCTCCTACCACTCTTCAGCAATGTTTTTCAAAGCTTTAATGAATGCCGAAGTGGTTAAGCATCTTACCTCCCACGATCTACTCTCTGACAAACAGCATGGTTTCCGCATTGCCCGGTCTACTGCTGATGCGTTTACGTTCATAACTGATTATGTATACCAAGGTCTTGAAGCTGGAGTTGTAGCATGCTTCCTGGCGTCAAGTCTCAAGTCAGCATCTACGCTGACGATACCAGGATTTACTCCTGTCTCAAGAGTAAATCGGGCATTAACCTGGCCGTTGGTCTCGAGAACGACCTCTAATCTGTAGGTAAAACGGGCAGGAAATGGCATGTAAATTTTAATGTCTCCAAAATGAAATCATATAGAAACGACCCTACTTCACAAGAGCGTCGCACTGCGCCTGCTTGGTCTCACGTTTTCCCTTGACCTGAGATGGAACAACGACATTGAATCAATAGCTACATCTACTGCAGGGAAAGTTGGTTCTCTGTGTCCCGCCAGAAGGCCATCCTTCACATCTACAAATCTACCATTCGTCCATGCATGGAATACTATTGCCATATATGGTTTCGTGCCCAAACTGAGTGGCCGAGTGGTTAGAACGTTCGCATTCTAACAATGAGACCCGGGTTCGAATCTCACCAGGTTCGTTTTGTCAAGAAGCAGACTTCCTGATCTTATCTGACTTGGATCGATCCCAGCGTGCGGCACCTTTGGAAAGTACCCGAAAATCATACCACGAGTTGAACCATGCCTTGTGAGTGAAATTGCGTAGACCGAACCCTTAGGTGCCGTCGATAACTATGCTAGCACGAAGTCACAAGTCATCGTGGCCGAGGATTTGAGCACGCTAGATAACACGTTCTTTCTCAGAAACTGTAACTAAGGTTTGTTCAGCAGAGTTACAGTATAAACCACTCGTCCATGCATGAAATACTGTTGATCTGTTGACCCCCCCCCCCACCTGCAATTCATCTCGAGGTTTTCGACAAAATTCAAAGACGTATATGCAATGTGATCGGTCCTGACTTGGGGTTTCGACTCCAATATGGCTTCCCTCTGTCTTTTCTATAAATATTTTCATTGCATCTGTTCTGACGAGCTATTTTCACTGGTGCCCCGACTGCATGAAATTAAACATACTGCTAGGTTGGCATCTCGTACTCACCCTTTTATTGTCGAAACAGTTAAATGAGACCGCCTCTTCTACTCCAACAGCTTCTTCTCTTGCACTTCCCGGAAGTGGAACTCCCTTCCTTTTACTTGCTTCCCTGTTAAGTATAATCTTCAAAAATTTAAATGTAATGTCAATCGACATCTTCTGTTGAGTTGATCCGCATTTTTCTTTTTATCCTTCACCCCCCCTCCCAATATCCAGTCATTTTCCTTACATTCTCTGTAGCCCCTTGCGTACTAGTGACACTCTCGCCATACTTGGGGTAAATTGCAAGAAGAAATCTCCACCTCTTAATTTATTAATTTTCAAAACACTTTCGTTGATTTCAAAACTAGTAGTGGAAACTCCAACCTAAATATATGCAATTCAGCTCTGGCTTAGTTTTTTAAAATAATCAAAAACAAAAAAAAATTCCCAATTACTGCTATAAATATCGTTTGAATTTTTTCCTGCTTTCTCTTAATATCTCCTATTCTCACCTTTTCAATCTTAAAAGACTTGGAAATGCTATGCCTAAACTCTTGACCATTGTTGTTGAAAAGAAAATTTTCAGATCTAATCATTACATTAACACCTCAACTATCCTTCACCAAACTGCTATCAAAATCACTATTATTTCACTACGTCACCTATTTGCGTTTATGTATTTTTATTTATTTTCTATTTTTTTCAAACAAATGTTAAAAAAGAAGTGACGTTTTCCATACGGCTTACTCACAAACAGAATTGTTCATAACCATTTTGATTCTCATCAGTCGAAGTGCAATTAAATGCACTGAAACGAAGTTGCATCTTTGTAGTGAGTAAATTGTTTTTGTCTATATGAAAAAATTATAATAAATAATTATTGCTCTATTATCGGTAGTGACCACTCTTTTGAATTAATTCTGTGAACGTTAGTATTTATATATTATTTTCGTTCTCATTACATTCGGATATATATATATATATATATATATATATATATATATATATATATATATATATATATATATATATATATAAAGAGACAGATGAAGGATCCAACGTTCTTAGCTTCTCTTTTTTCAAAAAGTATTTGATAAATTATGATGAAAATGATTTATTAGGGAAATCAGAAAAGAAATCGGGAGCTCATTTAGGAGTTAAAGGGGTGAGGGCGAAGTTATCATAAGTTATCTAACATCACCTGATGACAGACTATATTTAAAGTTCCGAAACATAGAAATTTTTGTGTAGTGATAAAAATATAATAATGAATAATAATAATATATATATATATATATATATATATATATATATATATATATATATATATAATAAAAAGCTTAAACACTAATATTCCATGTTCATAATTTATTCCATTGAAATCGTAAATACGATCCAATTCATCAGACCTACAAATTCAAAAAGAAAACAGAAAAAACAACTCCGAAATAAAAAATAGAATTTAGAGAGAGTGTAAGGAGAGGTGGGACGAATGTCAGAGCTAAAGAGATGGGTAAAAGACGAGAGAAGGTGGGAGATTAAACCTTAACAGAGAGAAGTTTTAGAAAGGTGAGTTGAAGACGGAGTTGAAGTGAGAGAAATATGAATGTTGTTGGATGTCTAATACATTAAAGATGTAACCGGAAAGGATACATTTTGTGGTGACATACACACAGAATATAGACGATCTAATCTTAAAGATCAGAAGGAGAGGAAAAGAAAAGAAAAAGGGGTGGGAAAGAGAGATGGAGGGGGGACTAAAATTGAAGGGCATTTACTGAAAGGGCCGCAGTGTAATTAAGAAAATTTGACAAAATTAATATCGACTACAGGTTACAAATCAGATATAAATATATAAAAAATAAATATAAAGATTATCTAATCTAGCAAGGACCTATATTTTTATGTTCAAAAACACATGCGTATACATACATACACAATAACATATACACATACATACATACATATAGTGTGTACCCACATACACATATATATATACACATGTACACACACACACACACACACACACACACACACATATATATATATATATATATATATATATATATATATATATATATATATATATATATATTCTCATATACATACATACACTCTCTCTAAATTCTATTTTTATTTCGGAGTTTTTCCTGTTTTCTTTTGAATTTCTATGTCTGATGAATTGGATCGTATTTACGATTCCAATGGAATAAATTATGAACATGGAATATTAGTGTTTAAGCCTTTTTATTATATTCTTACACTGTCCTGGACATTGAGTTAGATACGATCGACATATTTATATATCAGGCTAATATTCAGTTTTAACTGAAAGAGAAAGTGATTAGTTAACGTGAAAATAGATTGAAATTTTACCAATTTCGAAATTTTCGTTATCCATGATCAGTTGCTATCTCCTTTTCTGACGAAATTACTGCTATTAAATGTTGGATTTTTACAAGCAATAACGATAAAAGATAAAAACAAAGGCGATAAAAAGTTGAAACAGGGCCGTTAGGTTATCCATCTTGATAGATATTGAAACCAAAAAAGAAAAAAAATTCAACTTAACGCCGAGCGCCATTTTTAAGTTCAGCATTTTCGATATGAAATTGTCATCACCGTTTGCGTTTTACTCATTAGGGTTCTGACTTTTTGTAACTCTCTCTTCTTGTGTTAGAAATCGATAAAGTTTTCTTCAAAAGTAATTAAAGAAGGCATTAATTTATTTTAATTCTTGAAAAAGGTCACCACAAACCGAAAATTCGATTTTACCATATACACAACAAGGGTAAAAAATCAAACTATTTCGGAAGCTCTATTTTCTAGATTGCTAATGGTGTATTGATAACAATTTATAGCATAACACACAACCTTACAAATAAACACAAATTGCAAACTTTTCAAACTTTATTTTTCAATTTTCTAATGATCTAATTAGATAGTACTTATCTATTTTTAATGCATTTTACAGTTTATAGCTATAGGATAACATTGCATACACACACACGCACGCGCACACACAGACATGCCTACACACTCACACACATTTTTCTCGGCTCTAAATAGCCGAGAAAAATAGCAGCACACGTGGCCTGACGATTGCATATAGCATGAAACGGACTGTCGCCTTTAAGTGTTGACTTCTATGTTCACTTTTATATTTACACGCGCTCTATCTCTGGTATTGAGCACTTTATCCCATAGATATAGCACACCTTAAGACTATATTTCTTCAAATATATATATATATATATATATATATATATATATATATATATATATATCAATTATGTGGTGCAGTTTAATTTATATTACAATGAATCATTCATACCAAAAGTAAATTAGTAAAGTTATTTAGTTTCATGCCACGTTGACTGATAAACGCCTACAAAAAAAAATTTAAATTGCCATATTAGTAAAAAACTTTCTCACTTAAATTTTCAAAAGTTCAACCCTAGCGTTGCGACTGCACACTCCACAAATTTGTATCTGTTATAAATAACTTACTTAAAAAAAAAAAGCATATTTCGATTTGCATTATATTTCTTCGTCTCGGATGCTACCTGAATTTTACCAAAAAGAAGTTTCCATGCCTGATGATGACTGGCAGAACCATCGAAAGTACTTCCGTATTTAAGAAAAACCTAATACAGTTTATAATTTTAAAAACAAGGATCATAACAGTCATCGAGTGGTTAGTGGGTTAATGTATCTTTAAAATTTAGTTAGCGAAGTGAATTCGCCATTTTATCTCATTAACGTTACGGATTGAAAATAAAATCGTTTCGGATAAAAAATTGAGCAGAATTGGGCTTTCGAGATCTGAATGAGAAGAGGGTGTGCATTCTGTAAAGACATGCGGTTAATTGAACCCTGCCGGATCGTAAAGCTCTCGATGTTCAAGCAGTCGAAAGCACACTGGATCAGACGCTGGTTTCTACTACAAAGGCTTACACAAGTTCTAACACTGCCAGTGAGTAGATCTTTAAATCTCTCGAATGCACTGGAAAAAAACCGAAAAAAATGCGTCTACTGAAACATGGTCATCCGCTAAAATAACATTCGGAATGATATGTGTGTGTGTGTGTGTGTGTGTGTGTGTGTGTGTGTGTGTGTGTGTGTGTGTGTGAACAATGCAACGAGATTCCGAAAATAAGATTCTTGCTTGCCGTCTGTACCAAATGACAAACGGGATTATTTCCTCATTGTCGGCGCACCTGGGGAAATTAGAATCGATTTTCTTTCTTTTTTATTTTATTTTAATGATTAAACTGGTTAACAAAGTTCAAGATAAGAATTTCTTCTTTCTCGATTACTTAATTCTCTTAATGCACACTCCAATACCGAAGGGAATCCAAACGCACAAATCGATCAGGACACACAAAATATTCTTAACGTCACCAAACTACCCTATATATATATATATATATATATATATATATATATATATATATATATATATATATATATATAAAACGTTATTTCTTGGTAGATTCGATTAAAGTCGGATAATAGAATAGACTAATATCGAAAGATACTATCCAAAGGATAGAAACTTTAAATACTTCTATATAGCAGTAAATTCTGGAGAAATCTCCTCGTTTTGCCGAAGAACACATTTTCTTTATTAAGATTTATCGAGTGCACAGGACGATAAATATAATGTAAGCTTATAAACTGATTAAAATTTAAATTTGAAACAAACGGGGCGTCTATTTCACACACGGATAACCATAAAAATAACGTTTAAAGTAATGAAATTTCGGATTGAAAATAAATCCATTAATTTTATATATATATATATATATATATATATATATATATATATATGTGTGTGTGTGTGTGTGTGCGTGTGCGTGTGGTATTTACTTGATTCCCACAAAATCAAGATGTGACACAAGGTCCTTCAACGTGGGGAGACCTGAGTGTGTGTGTGTGTGTGTGTGTGAACTTCTTTCAAAAATCTTTCCAGTTTGTCATATTTTTATAAATTATACAAAATTATATAGCGTTATATCATATATATATATATATATATATATATATATATATATATATATATATATATATATATATATATGTATGTATGTTTTTATATGTGTGTATATATATATATATATATATATGAGTCTACAAAGTCTACAAAACTGTTGTCCTCAGCCCCCTTTGTAAGGATTTGAGTCTTGACTGCATATCGCACACACACAAATGGATGTTTTCCACAAAGACTGCTTTTTCTCTATCTGTGGATATACGATCGAAGACTAGAAGCCAATGTTGATCTGTTTACAAAATGAAAATTGTAGGTATTGAGATCTATCTAATATAGCCTTATATGGGACGATCTGATCATATCATCAAAATGAGCGACAATCGAATCCCAAAATTACTTATGTACAGCCAACTCCACAGCTGCAAGAGAAACATACACTCAGTAACCAACTCAAGTTGAAGCTTGAAGCTCCCAGTGTGCCACATAACACGTTTGAGGAAATCTTCCTGAACTGAAACCTTTGGAGTGTATGCTGTCATTAAAACATTTGAACGCCTCCAAGACATCTAAGAGAGGCAAGAGTAAATATAAAACAATCTACATTAAGATCAGCCACCATGTATATATATATATATATATATATATATATATATATATATATATATATATATATATATATATACACATATTTTATCTAAAAAAAATCTCTCTCTTCGGTTGCAGTGAATGAATGTCGATAAGCGTTGATATGACACATCAGTCCTGCAAGAATCTTACAGAGAAGACCACATTTGGCAAGAGATTGTCAGTTATGAAACAATGCTGCTCATCTTAATGCAGATTGTTTTATATTTACTCTTGCCATTTCAGTTCAGGGCCATTTCCTCAAAGGTTTTATGTGGTACTCTAACAGCTTAAAGGTTGATCTTCAACTTGTCTTGGTAACTGAGCCAACATAAACGGATATAACATGTTTATCATTAATTAATCATGGTTAAGGATCGGAAACTTATAAAAGGATTGAAATAAAGTTCATATATATATATATATATATATATATATATATATATATTATTCCAGGATCATTTTCCAACTTATTCAAGATGATCTTTGCCCACTCTAACCGTCTAAGTTTCAGTCCTGGAATAACAAGTTGCCTCACACGTTTCACGTACGATTTCATTTTCAAGTCTTTTTTCACTATTCATTGGACTATCATAGCTGAAACACCTTTCTCACGTCTTATGGGTTGAGTTGGATCTTTTCTAATTGACCTCTTTAGCTCTAAATTGAAATGATGATCCCTATTCCTGTTGTGACTTCCTGATCCAGTTTTTCTTTCTACTGTTCACTCGTTTTCCACTTATTTACCGTTCTGTTCCTAGTTCTTGAATGGACTTTGAAGTCCATTATTGTAGCTCTCAATGATCTTTTGCCTCTCACCATTGTTCATTTCGGAAGACAGTCCGGCTGATACAAAATGATTTGAAACTGTTCCCTTTCTAGCTGAATACCTCAAAGGGTTTTTCAGTAATTCTTACTACAAATGGTGTCAAGATGGTTAAAACTCTTATCTGAAAACCCGGAGAAAAGAAACTCAGTTTGTTTAGTGTTTTTGGATATTAAACATTGTGTGGGATGGAAAATTACACCATGTAGTTACACGATTTGGACAATTTTGCTGTTACACACGATATATATATATATATATATATATATATATATATATATGTATATATAAAGGGTATTCATATATACTTATATATATATATATATATATATGAATAAAAGAATTAAAACTATTTTTGGTTGACACGTTTGGTTCTCTCGAAATGGCGGGGTTAGGTGACGGCTAGAAATAATATTTTGTCTTGTCTTTTCATTAATTTAGTTCCTTTATACTCTATCTGAAAATAATTTACATATATATATATATATATGTGTGTGTGTGTGTGTGTGTGTGTGTGTGTGTGCGCGCGTGTGTATGTGCGCGCGTGTGTATGTGCGCGCGTGTGTATGTATGTTTGTGTATGAGTGTGTGTTATTGTTTACTTTTTTGAACCGGATGCAAATATTTTAATCTGATTGGTTGTGTTGCTGCTGTCGTAAAAATCCGACTTGTTCCATTTTGAAATGTAATCCGAAAGCAACCGATTATCCATATTTCTTATCTATACAAATAATATTGGGCAAAGATATCGAAAGAATTCGCTTTGACAAACAATCCCACACATAAAGGAAATCGTTCAGTCAGCTCTTAATCGCTTGATAACAAAAACCAGGAAAAAATCCCGTCTCTATCCTTTAAGAAAGAGAGAATGAAAGAGAATAGATATTATAAACAAATTGTTAGATGGTAACAGATGTTAGTATATATAATGTCCTTTCTATTATATTTACTATTTGCAATCGAAACGCAATTAAAATAAACAATTTACCTACGGATTAATAAACTATGGCGAAATCAACGGAATTTATAAAATTTGGAATATCTCTCTATCTTAAACCTTAATCCTGCTTGATACAATTATTCGTTGACTTAATCTATGTTATATGGTTGCATAACTAAGGAAATAAATCCTCATTTCTATTAACCTTATTTTAGTGTCTACACGAATATGCGTTGACATAACATTTTTCTTTTATTTCAATAGTAAAATTAATACCAACCGACCTAGATGTTTTTTTTAATAATATCATTCTATTCAAGGCAGTAAAACCACTAATACACATGGTGTTACTGTGTGTGAAAGAATAAGAAAAAAAAGAAATATTTTTTAAGAAGCGAGATCAACAGAAGTGTAATCAAGAGGGCAATGCATTTGAAATTTAGATGATCAAAATTGGCTGGAAATCATGGAACTGGAAGATAGTTCCATATTCAAGTAGGAGAAAAGAAACTGTTAGCATAGAACTTACAGTCAAATATAACTCAATTCAACTATGAATTGTTGTGACGTTGCCGCCAATAAAAACAAAATTAAAAAATACATAAACATCAACCCAAACACCTGTACCCACTAAAAATAACTTTTATAGGAAAACTAGCAGTAGATCCCGGCGTTGCCCGGGGATGTAACAGTAAGAGATAGATCAAGTATCGACCATCATGAAGACTGAAAAATAAAATTGACAAAGATTATTGTTTAAGGTTGACGGGACACGTATGTCTTAATTAGTTTGTTTTTTGGAGGATTTTTTTACGAATTGGTCAAACCCAAACTCAAACAAAAACATTGTTTTCAATCGTTATGAGTCTACCGATTGAATAGATTTTATTATAAAAAATTGTCTTGTAAATGGAATTTTTTAAGCATTCTGAATGTAAAAATAAAGAAAAAAGTGTGCAAGACAATAAGAAACACTACCTGCCAAAAAAAGTGAAGTTTTGTTGAAATCGGTTGAAAAATGTAGGAAATCCGATCCAATATATAAACGAACACACACACACACAACCTGGGTTTTATAATAAGTATGATGTATTTGATAGAGTTTTATAGATATTTTAGACTAGCAAAGAAATCACATTCAAATTAGATTTATCAGATTTTCAAACATTACTTACGAAATGTCTGAATAATATATAATTATTATTGTTGAGGTATTTTTATTTTTTTATTTTACAATGATTTTCACCCCGTACTAGGCCTGAGAGCCACTCGAGGTAGATCGTTAGATTGCAAGCGGCATAATAATAATGTAAAATAATGTAAAATACTTCTGACTAGTGATTCTCATCGTTTTTTTTTTTTTTTTTTTTTTTTTTTTCACCCATGGACAATATTGACGTTTATTTTTGTTTGGCGGACCCCATAACCATTCGATGAAAAAAAAACTTATTTTATTTTTTACCAATAGATAAGTTTAAGAATTTTATTATAGTAAATGTATATGTTTTATTTTGAAGTAAAGCTAATTTATTAAAAATAAATTTGTATTTAAAAACTAAATTCTCTGGAACATTTATGTCCATGAGTAAAATAACTCATAATGAACGATTTTAAGATATGTGAGTAATTAATAAATTTATTCAATGAGATCCCTGTCATTGACGCTGCTGATGTGGTTAATACTGTTAATACTTCCTTTATATGTAATCCTTATATACTTTATATATTAAAATAAGTTTATTATTAATATTCTATTTTTTATAATTTATTTTTTAAATATTTTATATTAATTAATTTATATTAATATATTAATATTTTATTTCATTAATAAAATTAATATTATTGTTTATTATAGATATATATAATTAATTTATATATATAATCCTTCCTTTAGATATCCTTCTAAGATCTTTTTTTTTTCAACATTTTACAATCAGAACATCCAGTAGAGTAAAAGGGACGCTAATTTACATCGTTTGATCTCTTTTTCTGCTAGTTTTAGAGGTGTTTTTTTCTCTATTTTAACATGGTGTAAATTACTGTAGAAATGCTCACTTGTAACAATCGCTCCGAAGTGAAATTGCTCTATGGAAAACTAAAATATTACCGTGGATCTCAATTTGCCTATTTTTCATATGAACCCCCAGTAATGTTACATGGACCATACGGGCCTCGGCTGAGAAACACAATTTTAGCCAAAGTGATTACGTTAAACTAATCAACAATAAGATAACGAACCCCAAAAGCAAATAATAATAATGATAATAATAAATAAATAAACAAATTAAATAATAAAAAAGTTAACAAACTGTAAGAAATACAAAAATAATCACAAGTAAATATAAGAACAATAATTAACAGTAAATAAGGCATAAATACAAAATACCTTAAGCAATCAATAATTCATAATAAGTTAAAAAATAACAAAAAAAACTCTTTCCAATAGCTATAAAATAAACGGGATTCTGGCCTACAATTTTTTCTAATCAATTGCTTTTAGAATAATGTAAATATAACCGCTCCCACTTTTGCAAACAATCGTTAGGATAATGCAACAAAGAGGAAATATATGACCTTGCTACCTCTAATGCCCCATTGACCAACATATATAAATAGTCAAGTTACTACGCGACACACATGACCTAAAGATTGCGTTCAAGCATAAAACTGACTCTCACCACCCTTCAGTGATGAATTCAGTGCTCACTCATGTACACACACACACAGGTTCTAGCCCAAATATTGAGCAGCTTTTACCACTTATTGTAGTATACCTTAAGACCCGATTTCTATCGCGCACGAACGAACACACACACACATGCGCATAGATAGATATAGATAGATAGATAGATAGATAGATAGATAGATAGATAGATAGATAGATATAAATGAACAGACTGATATATATATATATATATATATATATATATATATATATATCAGTCTGTATATATATATATATGAAGAGACAGACAGACAGAGATAGATAGATAGATAGATAGATAGATAGATAGATAGATAGATAGATAGATAGATAGATCTCAACGGACTGATACATATATATAGAGAGAGAGAGAGAGACAGAGATAGAGACAGAGACAGACGGACAGACGGACAGACAGACAGACAGACAGGGACGGGGACAGGGAGATAGATAGATAGATAGATAGATAGATAGATAGATAGATAGATATGAACAGACTGATATATATATATATATATATATATATATATATATATATATATATATATATATAAAGAGATAGGCAGACAGAGATAGATAGATAGATAGATATTTTTTTTTAAAAAAAGGCCTTGTTGGTTGGGTTGAGATATTTTCAGTCCGAGTTTGCACATATTCATTATCAAGTGCGTGTTTAGATTCAGTTCATTGAATTATCGTTTGTTACCCGACTTTACATTGGACACGGAACGAATACACATTGGGAGCAAAATATTTACACTTTTAACCAATCACTCCGTCTAAACAAGCAACTTGTTGATGTCCTCTTTCAAATTTACCCGTCAGCTGAATAACGTTGAACTTTAACGATTCAATTTACATGCATGTATGCATCACATAATCCATTCGGCTAGTCCTTGATGCAGGCATTTGTATTGCAACTGAGTAACATTGGGTTCATCTAAAGCCAAACAGCATGACGAAGCCGATCCCACTTCCTCTTCTTTTTCCGCCATTAAACTTTTCTGTAGAATACAAGTCCACAGTCTCCTGAGCATGGTTTCTATAGTAAATCTCTCTTCAGAATCATTTTAAATCCAAAGTTGTTCTACACTGGTTTTTCCTATCAAAATCATGCGTCTAACATGCCGTATTTTCTTTACCCAAAAGTAGAAGATATGTTATGTTTTTTTTTGTTTTTTTTGGTGGGTTAATCAAAGACCGAAGCAAAAAAAGTGATTACAGACAACTTAAATAGGAGTAGATAGGTTCGCCTATCATCCTGTTCACACTCCTTCCTTGTCTTTTGAATATGAGTAGAGAATTATCGCTTGTTTCTTGCTTAGGAATGAGGTTACAGTTTCCTCTCCTAAACTCTTTTCATTTCCATTAGCCCCCTTACGTCTTAGGGGCATTATCGCCTTGCTTGCAAAGTACTAAGAAATAGGAAATAAAGAAAATAGTGCTGAATTGCTATTTGATATCAATCCGCTTGCATGGCAGTAAATGCTGGCCAATCTCACCACAGATGAAGAGGAAACTGGAGGCAACAGAAATGTGGTTCTACAGAAGGATACTGAGAATTCCATGGGCGGGGAGGGGAGTAAGCAAGGAGGAAGTCTTAAATGAAATGGCAACAAAAAAACACTTATACTCAGAATCAGGAAAAACAAGCTGAAATTTCTTGAACACATATTGTGGAAGGCGGGCTTGGAAAACATAACGCTCACAGGGCATATCAAGGGCAACAGAGTTTGGTGGGGCAGCGAATTATCTCTTTGACGAGCTTTTGTGAATGAACGGTGGAACGGGAGCGGGAGACTTAGCAAAGCGAGAACGCTGCGAAGTCCCATAATGGGGAGAAGATTGTAAGGAAGCATAATTTCCCACGTCCTAAAGGGACACGGCACATAGCAGAAGAAGAATGGATGGTCATTTACTTCAAGACTTTATTTCAAGAGACAATTCACCACCCTTAAAAGAGTGAAATTAATTTTGGTCAGCAAGATCTGATACTTCAGTATTTTTCTTCTCATCCAAAATAATGATTCTATACGTACTGAATCTCCGCATGTATTTTTTTTAAATAATTTCACTCCAGGCAAGGCGATAAATCCACTAAGATACAACGGGTTGCTGAGATTGAAAGAAAATGAGAAAACCTTAATGAGACAAAAAAAGACAATAAAAAACAGGGTTTAGAAAGACTGTTTTTATAAAATCTGAAAGTTGCAGCAGAATCTTATGCTATGTGCTGTGCCTCTTCACGAAATGTGTGATCATGACTCTCCACAACTTCCGATCATTTGTAGCTCTTAGTAAGGTTTGTCTTTTTGAACTTTAAGTGATCCATTCACACAAGCTAATCTCGGAGGTGACGTACTTCTTTCCCTGTCCCTCTTACCTTCGATATGTCCTTGTGAGTGTTAAATTCTCCTAGCTTGCGTTCCTCATTACGTATCGAAGAAATTTCAACTGTCTCTTTCTGATTATGATCCTTTTTTGTTCACATTTTCCCTAAGACTTCCTCATTGTTTACATGCTCCATCCATGGTATTCTCATCCGCCTTTTGTAGAACCACTCCTCTGTTGTTTCAATTTATCTTATCATCTATTATTCATTTCTGTAGAGAAGTATTGATAATACAAAACATTTTCCATGTTCCTAACGAAATTACTTTATTTCCATGTCCCTCCATAGGCGATCATGGCCCTCCGCATATTCCTTGTTCAGTTATCTGTGAATTGCCTCGACTTCATAGGAAAGCTAATGAAGTGCTTTTCAGTTTTGAAGAGTCCAGTTTACTCTACTATTTAACCCATAGCTTCGGGGAGAAAGACGGACTCATATTTTTCCCAAAGACATGTGAAAAAATGAACGCAGCAGACCAGTCCGATAATAATAATAATAATAATAATAAGAAGAAGAAGAAGAAGAAGAAGAAGAGAAAGATGAAGAAGAATATAGTGGGATCATAGGCTTTATGCGTATGTGAAATAAACTTTGAAATAAAAATCAGTCCTCCTATATGGCAGTGAATGCTGAACAATCTCCTCAATGATAAAAAAAGAGACTTGAAGCGACAGAAATATGGTTCTACAGAAAGATGATGGGGATACCATGGACCGAACATATGAGCAGCGACAAAGTTCTACAGACAATGGCAACAAAATAAAAACAATTATAATTATCATCATGATGAGACAATTAAAATTTCAAGGACATATAATGAGGAAGGGGGATTGGAAAGTCTGATACTCACAGGAGAGATTGAAGGCAAGAGGGCCAGAGAAAAACAACGTATAACATACTTAGTGAGTTTGAGTAAATGGATGGTGGAACAGGGTTTAGAAAAAAAAATTAAAAGACAAAATTTATTAAGAACTACAAAGGACAGGAAATTGTGGAGAGCCATGATCGCCTACGTCCTGATGGGACACAAAGAAGAGGAAACAAAAACATTTTTAATAGACTTCTACTAAAAGTAAATATGGAGAAGTCCAAACATCGAAAATTGGTGTTTGAGTTTTAGACTTGTTATTACAGATTTTACAAGAATTATAAAGTACAGTAAATAACAGTATCCAGTGAAAGCGTTTTGGTGACCCACATTTTCTTTGGAATTCCATTGATGTCGGAGTAGTAGTAGTAGTAGAATTATTATTAGTAGTAGTAAAAATGATAATGATACTGGTGATACTAAATATCTTCCTTATATGCGTGGAAACATGTGACCTTTTGAAGACGGAACTATAATCACTTTGGGCTTTTAGGTAGGGCCAATGAGAATATTAAGTTGGGAGGTTTACAAGTGCTTGATAAAGACATGTGAACGGAGAAAATACGAGAGAAAGAGAAAGGGAAACGAGGAAAAGAAAGAGAGAGAGAGAGAAGAAAAAGAGAAGAAAGAGAAAAGAAGACGATAAAGGGAAAAAAAGAAGAAAGGTGGGAGTAAACTGAAAGAAAATGCTGGGAAAGTAACAGTAGATGGACTCACAGAATCACAAGGGCATATACGTAAACTTAACATATATATATATATATATATATATATATATATATATATATATATATATATATATATATGTATGTATGTATGTATGTATGTATTGTGAATTTGGTGTTTAGGCAAAAGTTATTCATTTATGCAGGTTTGATTGAAGACCAACGAACCAAACAAAAACAGGTTTAAATAAAAAAATGAGAGAATACGAATAGATGCTTGATAACGTTATACTTAAAAAAAACTGACATGCCACACATTGGGGCGTGATGAGTTGACCCTTGAAAACTGGCAAAGAACGTGTAAACAGAGACCAAATTAACAGAAATATTAAAACTGATAATGGGTTGAAAGAAAAAAAAAAATGCTGAAAGTCACTGGACAATTTATGTAAAAATTCTCACCGGGAACCAAAAAGTCTTTTCGAACGGTAAAATAACCAACTTAAAAAACCTTAATAAGTTTCATTGGTTTTCATATATATATATATATATATATATATATATATATATGAAATCTAATGAAATATATATATATATATATATATATATATATATATATATATATATATATATATATAATGTATAAATTTGATTATTATTTATCTGCTTGCCCGTGCGTACACACCAGTACGCGTATATGCTTGCTTATATCAGATTGTTTGATTGATCCATCCCTATAACTATATATATATATATATATATATATATGTGTGTGTGTGTGTGTGTGTGTGTGTGTGTGTGTGTGTGTGTGTGTGTGTGTGTGTGTGTGTGTGTGTGTGTGTGTGAAGAAATATAGTCTTAAGGTGGGCTATATTTATGGGATAAAGTGCTCAATATCAGAGATAGAGCGTGTGCAAATATAAAAGGGGACATAGAAGTCAACACTTAGAGGCGACAGGCTGTTTCATGCTAGATGCAATCGTCAGGCCACCAGTGCTGTTATTTTTCTCGGCTATTTATATATATATTATCTTTATTTTTTTTTCTAACGGTAACTTTATCGGGATTGGTTTGTTTATTTATTTATTTGGATGAATTTAGGTCAATTTATTTTACTTGTTATTATTTATTTGTATATTTTCTTATTTCGGTTTTCGATTTTTAAGTAACGTAGTAAAAAAACCGTTAGAGAAAACAAATAAAGATAATCAATCCAAATAAATACAAATTAAAAAGTGTTCCCGCCAAAATAATAGTTAGGATAAACTACAACAATCAACACCAAAACGGAACAAATAGCTTTAATTAAATTCTCAAACCAAAACAAAACTATTAAATAAGTGATATAAACAATTTTTACTACGTTAATAAAAACACCGATTTAAAAAAATAAATAAATAAGTTAAGAAACAAAAAATAAAAATAAATAAAAACAAGCAAAATAATTTAACCCAAATTAATAAATAAACGACTTCCGGTAAAATAACCGCTATAAGAGACTACCCACAATGCACCACTGACCCGTATATATATAAATAGCCGAGAAAAAGCACTCGTGGCCTGACGATTGCATATAGCATGAAACAGACTGTCGCCTCTAAGTGTTGACTTCTATGTTCACTTTTATATATATATATATATATATATATATATATATATATATAAATTCAAACACTAATATTCCATAGTTATAATTTATTATATTGGAATCGTAATCACGATCCAATTCATCAAACATACAAATTCAAAAAAAATCGGAAAATATAACTGACTTTATCAATGCAAATGTGAGGATTTTATTTTGCAACAATTACTTATAAACAAAGGTAAAAATCTAGTTTTACAAAATAAATTTAAGAAGCGCTCATAAATATTCATCAGCTTAATGCGTCGATTAAAGATAAGTTCCCTTTTGTTTTTATTCATAATGTCGTTTTACAGATTTTAGTTGCATCTGAAATGTTTACAGATATATATATATATGTGTGTGTGTGTGTGTGTGTGTGTGTGTGAGAGAGAGAGAGAGAGAGAGAGAGTGTGTGTGTGTGTGGGCGCGTGCCTGTGTGCATAAGATTTCAAATAGAATATATCTGTAAAAGGACAATATGAATAAACACAAAATGAAAACTTATCTTAGCCGACGTGTTTTGCCTTCTGTGGGACGTTATCAAGGCAAATGCAACGATTTTATTTTGTAACAAGTATTTATAGACAAGAGCAAAAATGTTATTGGCTTTACAGAATTTTAACATTTAACAACTCTCATAAATATCCATCAGGAAGCCAGAATTTGGATCAAAAGAATGACAACACCTATTTAAAGAAGAAAATAACTTAGACGAAAATTATCAAGAGCGCTGCTATGTAATCTTATCAAAATATAAATCTGCGCCCTTGATTTTTTCAAATGTCTCCTTTTCTGAAAGAATTACTCCTTTCCCAAGCCAATATATATGACTATAAAAATGTTAAAAAATTAAACGAAAACGATTAAATTCATAACCTCATGTTATTTAAAATATATAACACATAAATTAATTCCAAATTTAAATACTAATTTGCATTAATTAAAAAAATAAAAAATATCATGAATATTTAGGAGCGTCCTTAAATTTAAAAAATTTAAAAACCGCTAACATTTTTACTCATGTATATAAATACTTGTTACTAATTAAATTCCTGGTATTTACCTTGATAAAGTCCCTGAGAGGACGAAACATATTGGATAAGATAGGTTTTCCTTTAGTCTTTATATATATATATATATATATATATATATATATATATATATATATATATATATATATATATATATATATATATAACTTCCCAGTGATAGCAGACATCCATGTGTAAACTTATATAAAAAGTAATATTTCTATTAGGGATTTGCAAGTTAGTCCTTCACATTATTCGTACAAATAAAGTCGACGTAAGAAAATTCTTTATCCTCGGTTTGCCAACTTTTTTTGAATTACTGAGTCTTAGTTAAAAACTTTCCGAAGCGTAGCTTTTCCGACTGTATAAGAATTTAATTTGGATTTTCTCTGAACCTAATGAAGGACGATAAATCAGAGAAAATATACTTGATTTTTCGCTGTTCTTTGAGATTAGCATAAAAGGAAGTAAACAACACTACATTAGCAACCTGGTTTTCCTACTTACTAATGAGATATTTCTGATCTGGTAATAATACGAGGAATGTTTTCTTCGTGTAGCGTCGAGTAATGCCTCGTGTTACAAAAATGTAAAAATCTCATTATCTGTTGCATAAACGATAAACTAATATTGATCTTAAGTGTGAGAAAAGCCTTTACAAAAAAAAGTAAATGTTTAATTTTGTGGACAGTCTTTGGGAAGTGGCTCAGAATGATAACTTTTCATCACCCTTAATGAGTTTATTTAGTCTGATACTTGACTAACTCGAAAGAATGTAAATAAGAAGAATGTAGTTTTTTAATCATTTCACCCCAAGCAAGGCAATATAGCCACTAAGATACGAAGGGGTTACCGAGTGATAGAGAATATGAGAAAAACTACTATTAAGGAGAGAGGACAATAAAAAAGCAAGAATTAAGAAGACAGATGATAGTGATTGATATTGCTTTTAAATTTTTGAAGATCAAAGCAAAAAGGTGAAAGAGAATTGCACAAACGATAAGTGCAAGAAAAGAAACTCTTAACATAGAACTTGCGGTTACATCTAGTCATTTCAATTGTAAAATGACGAGATCTTGCCACCAATTTAATACTGTTAAATTCGTAAAGTCTAGGTACTATAGAGGAAAGTGCAGCATTTATTGCTAGTATTTATAGAAAAGACACAGGGAAGCTACTGAAGGAAAAGCGACTGTAGCCGAGATGCCAGGTCATGACCAATAACATTGCAGATACTTTTTTGGATTTTATCAAGAATCTCTAAATATATAGGAGCACTGTACCATATGTGGCAACAATATTAAAAGCAAGGACGAATGTAAGCTCTTTTATGTGTTGGGTCGCTTCAGGGCGTAGGCGATCATGGCTATCCACTATCTTCTGTCCTTTGTAGCTCTCAATAAGTTTTGTCATCCCATTATCTCTCCAAACCCCGTTCTACCATCCACTTGCTTAAGCCTATCAATTATGCCACGCGTTGCTTTCCCTTGTCCCTGTTTCCTTCTATCCGCCCTGTGAGTGTCAGATTCTCCAAACTCTCCTTTCACAATTGCGTGTCCCTGAAATTTCAGCTGCCTCTTCCTGGTGTTAATTATAAACTTCCTCCTTGATTGAATCCTCTACAAAATCTCATCGTTGCTCACACTCTCGGTCCATGATATCCTTAGCATCCTTCTGTAGAATCGTACCTCCGTTGTCTCGAATCTCTTTTCATCTTTAAGGAGATTGTCTAAAATTCACTGCCATAAAAGAGAACAGATATCATGTATCAGTTCAGCACTCTTTTCTTTGTTACCAACGAAATCCTCCCGTCTCGTAATACTCTGCCTAACCTTTGGAATGCGTTTTTGGCCATCCCCATACGTCTTCGGATCTCAGCGTCGTACTTTCCGTCCTCTGTCAGAACGCTTCCCAGATTTTTAAATTTGCGCACCTGCTTAGTTTTAGTGTCCCCAATATGTAAATCTTATCTCGGGCTCAACTTTTAGCTGATGATCATTCATTCTGTCTTCTTGTAGTTTATGCTTAGTCCCTTCCTCTCGCTCTCCTTCGCTGCCGTCTGTAGGATGATTTTTAGTTTCCTTCCCATGTCTGCTATCAGCACTATGTCATCTGCATATCTTATGTCGTTAATACTGTGGCCGCCAATGATGAATCCTGTTAGGATTTCCACCGGTGAGAAGACACATCCTTGCCTTACGCCCCTTTCTATTTTTGTATATCTTCTGAGCTCATTTCTGAATATATCAAAGTTGCGGCGTACTTTGTCGAACGTCTTTGCGTAATCTATAAAAACAGATGCCACCTTCTTCAGCATTTGTATTGGTATAGATTGCGACAAACTTCATATATATATATATATATATATCGCATCAGAGGAGCGTTCGGTTAGCAAGGTCGATTTTACTGTTTTTAAACTACAATCTTCCATGATTCTCTCACGTACATTCATATCTGCTCAATGCTCCTCTGTGGCTCAATTCCTGTCGGAGGACGCATATTTTCTACAACAATTTCTCAGACATTCAGGCCGGTAAATGTTGTTAATACTGTTTATTATAAACAGAGCATTTACTTAAATATTTGTATCTATAAAAAAAAGAATGTATAAACATAAAATGTCTTAATATAATTGTTGGACATTGTCCATTTCATAATATATATATATATATATATATATATATATATATATATATATCATCGGAGAGAGAGAAAGAGACAACGTAACGGGACTGCTGCTATTGTAACGAATGTAACGTACGCAGAGGGATCATAGCTCTCCAAAACACACGTTATAACATTTTCATAAACTTCCGTTGTTCATAGCATTGATTGGAAGGAAAGTGTGTTCGTCTCACTACACAACAAAGCTTCCATCAGTGACCATTTATCTGTGTAGCAGTTTTTCGAAAAACTCAATATTCCGCAGGTCCAACAACCATCATGTTTTCCAGATCTTGCCTCTTGCAACATTTATCTGTTTCCAAAAATGAGATCACACTTGAAAGGGACAAGATTTCAAGACGTCAATTTAATCCAAGGGAGTTCAACGAGGCAACTGCTCGCTATCCCAAAAAGACGAGTTCCAAGTTTGGAAACGACGCTGGATAAAGTTTGTGTCTTCAGAAGGGGACTACTTCGAAGGTGATTAAAAGACGAATTCATATGTGATGCAGTTTTTTGTGGTTTTTTTATAGCACCAGGCCGTCCGATACTTTTTGATCAGACCTCATATATATCATTTGTCAGTAGTATACCACACCCGAGGGGACACATTTGTAGCATTGAAACATAATTGCTATTGTGTAACGATAGTTAACATGTTTTTTGTTTTATTATCCTAAAATAAAACACACACACATACATATATATATATATATATATATATATATATATATATATATATATATATATCGTGGCCTGACGATTGTGTCTAGCATGAAATAGCCTGTTGCCTCTAAGTGTTGACTTCAATGTTCACTTTTATATTTACACAAGCCCTGTCACTGATATTGAGCACTTCATCCCATAAATATAGCACACCTTAACAGTATATTTCTTCATATATATTTGGTGGCCTGACGATTGCGTCTAGCATGAAACAGACTGTCGCCTCTAAGTGTTGACTTCTATGTTCCTTATATTATATATATATATATATATATATATATATATATACACGAACACATATATATATATATATATATATATATATATATATATATATATATATATATATATATATATAACAATACGAGTTAGGTTGATGACCAAAAAAAAAAAAACAGGATCCAAGAAATTGACTCGTGATGCCACAATACTTCAATGTTTACTTTTATATTTACACACGCACGATCTATCTCTGATATTGACCACTTTATCCCATAAATATAGCACACCTTAAGAGTATATATATATACATATATATATATATATATATATATATATATATATATATATATATATATATATATATATATATATATATATATATATATATATATATATATATATATATATATATATATATATATATATATGTATGTATGTATGTATGCATATAAATGCTAGTTGGCTTGATGACCAAGGAAAAAAAAAAAAACAGGATCCACTAAACTGACTCGAGATGCCACAATACTTCAGAAAAACGTGACACGAACCGACAGCAAAATATGCCGAGTAAAAAAAAGCTCGAATTGTTCCAACTACAGGTACACAACTCTATCAGCTCACACGGATCTCTTATAAAAGTCGAACTTGGTCTGAAAATATTATATTCAAATTCTTTATGGAAATCGGAAAGAACTGCATTGAAAATAAAATGAACAAAGAATCCAAGATTCGTCATGAATGAAGTTACATGAGGCATGAATGAAAATTGTTGCCTAAATAGACGCAATTAGTAGAATTCAAATGTT
>CAHIKZ030001668.1:1262500-1270000 GCA_903632075.3 Acanthosepion pharaonis | reverse complement strand
TTGTTCTCTCTCCTTAATGATGTTTTTTTTCTTCTTCTTCCTCACATATTCTATCCCAATCCATAAACCCTTGCGTCATAACAGCTTTATTGCTTTGATTGGGTGAAATGCTAAAAAAAATTTTCCTTGTAGACCCAAATTAAAACTTCCTAGTTGCTTGCATGTTCTGCCCATTATATTCTCACCATTCGTTCATGGAATCCAATCTCTTTTGTCTCATGAAACGTTTTCTTCCTGTTTCATAGTTACACAGGAGATTAGACAATACACAACTCAGTCGTCTTTCCTTTGATTCTGACGGAACTCCCCGTTTCTTATTTTCTGGAAGACATCCTTCAATGTCCCTATGCGACTTTCGATTTCTCTATCATATTTTCATTAACTATTATTACACTACAATAGGTCGCGTAAAAAAAGCAGCATAGCACGATGAAAAAAGACCCATAACTGAACGAAAACAAAGTTTTGTCATCAAGATGTTGTTATTAATTGAAAGCTAAAGCATTAAATTTATTACTTACAGTAAGTAACATATTCTGGTGTATTTCAGATAGAAATTATATAGATTGGAATGTCAAATATATGCTCGATTTTTGTTTAATTTTTTTAAAAGCAGGCATTTTATTAAATTTTAAGAAATTTGTAAACAAAAAAAAAACACAAATTTTGATTTTAAACTTCTTCCTAAAATAAATTATATATTTTTGACACGTTATTTGAGTAAAATTAGAAAATTTAAAGTTAAATTAATCTGATTTGAAACAAACAGTACTTACTTATAGCATAAAAAAATTGTATCCAAACATTTCTTAACGATGTGTCTGAAATTTGTCATGTCTTTATTCACGTTATCGATGTTATCGAGATGTTGAAGAGGTGATACTTTGGTCTTTCTTCTTAATAACAACATAAATATTTTGATGACAAAACTTTGTTTTCGTTGAGTTATGGGCCTTTCGTCATCGGGATATGCTGTTTTTTTACGTGACGTAATGGCGGTACCTACATTACAAAGATAGCTTGTGTAGTATACAATTGAATTTGACGTCCTGGGGATTCACAACTTCCTGTCTTTTTAACTCTTATTAAGGTTTGTATTTTTGCTAAATCTCTTAATCCTTGTTCTACCATAAGCTCGTTAGGAAGGCTGATCTCCGCTGTCCTTTTTATGCTCAATATGTTCGGTGAGTGTCACATTTCCTTAGCCGCCCTTCCGAGAAATGTCAAATGCATCTTTCTGATTTTAAGCAGAATTGTCTCTTTGTTTTCATTTTCCTTAAAACTTACTCGAATTCTCTATCGACGGTATTCTCAACATCTTCCTGTAGAACTACATTTCTGTTACCCCCATCTCTTCTGTACCAGTAGGGTGATTGCGCTGTGTTCACTGTCAAGGATGAAGGATATATAACAGTTAAACACTATTTTCTTTGTTTCTAAAGAATTTTTCCCGTTTCTTCATTCTCTGCTTAGCTTTTGAAAGGTATCTTATGCTATGCCAATCAGTCTTCGGATTTCGGTGTCATATTTTAAACATTCTCCTCTTAAAGATTTTCTATATGTTTAAATTTTCGTGTTTGCTTTATATTTGGGTCTCCACTTTCAATTTAAAAAATTCGGCCGTTCATTTTGCTGACAGTCATATATTCTGTTTGGGAACCTCGGGGCGGTGTAATGGTTAACAAGCTTGTCTCGCTAGAACAATTAGGACTGAATAGTGAGTTCGATTCTCACTAGGTTCCTTCTACTTTCAGCCTTGTGCCACATCTAAGCTACGCTTGGAAATCACTTTTCTGTCTACTTATATATTATGATAGTCTTTCTTCTCAACTTCCTTTACTGAAACATTCCAATGTATGTACATAAGAATAATCACCTGTTAATTAATGTAGCTACCTGTAAAGACACACAGATTGCTAGACATACAGAATAGAAAATAACCTTTTTGTTCAAATAATAATTTATTCACTGTGGAAATCAACAAGGAATAAAAGACAAGTACAAGTTGTTTCATCACGGACAAATAAATGTCGCGTCTAAGACGAAAGAATATGTCGAATGGTCAGTTGTGAATCTTTCTAACAATTTACTGCAGGATTGGTACGCCAGTCTCTTAATGTATTAGACAATTCGTGTTGATTAAAACTTAATGAATGGCCGTCCGCCCCTCCTACATTCTGTCTGCATGCCAGAGAGTGGTATGTCACAATTTGGCAAACATTAAGATGTTTGTTTATCTTGTGCACTCTCTTTCCGGCCTCAGGTCCGGATCAGAATTACTCTACTCTTTCGCTTGCATTCTCTTTCACTCTACTTTCTTTCTTCTTTTTTTTTAAACGCCTTCACTCTCTCTTTCTCTCCCTCTCTCTCTTTCTCTTTCTCTCTCTCTTTCTCTCCCTCTCTCTCTCTCTCTCTTTCTCTCCCTCTCTCTCTTTCTCTCTCTTTCTCTTTCTCTCTCTCTTTCTCACTCTCTCTCTTTCTCTCCCTCTCTCTCTCTTTCTCTTTCTCTCTCTCTTTCTCACTCACTCTCTCTCTCTCTCTCACTCTCTCTCTCTCTCTCTCGTACAGTTTTTCCCTTCTATCTTTCTCTCTTATGTTTTTTTTTCTTTCTGTCTCATCTTCCCTCTTAAACGTTTTTTACTTTCTCGGAATAGTTTTTGTCTTTTTTTTGGTGGTTTAAATTCTATTTACTCAGAATAAATTCATCGCTTTTTCTTTTGTCTTTTCCCCTCATTTATTTAATTAACTCTTGTTGATTTTGGTGAATACTTATTTTTTACGTATATATATACGTATATACATATATTACTTCAAACGTTATTAATGTGGACATTTCGTATTTGAAATAGAGCCCGCGTTTGTTATTTATTAAATACGTCTATTGACCGACACATTGAAGTAATATAAAGCTCGAATCAAAAATGAATCTATTAATTCTTCATGCATACATACACACGCATCCACACACAGACACACGCATACACATACACAAAAAGTCACCAGTGCGCGGACGCACGCACGCATACACACACACATATATATAAATACTTGCTTGATAATTGTTCGCTATGGTGCAGAGAGTCTTTGAATTTAAGCGCAGTAAGAAAACAGAATAGATGGTTGTCAGCAAAAGGGACAGGCTAAAATGTAAATTACAAATCGGGGATACTAAAATCAAACAAGTACAGAAATTTAAATATCTCGGAAGTTTTTTATCAGAGGACGAAAAGTTCGACACTGAAATCCGAAGACGTACTGGGATGGCCAAAGTGTATCCCAGAAGTTAAGAAGAGAATTAAGAGACAGAAAAATTTCAGAAAAAGAAAACAGTACAGAATTGTTTCATGATCATACTAAAAAAGATCATCTGCAACGAAAGGAAGCAATGGTTTATCAATCTAATATTTTATCAGAAACACTTCAATGTCTTTTGAAACAGACTCGACAATATAAGATCTGCTCATGACACAGCTTTGATAGCAAACACAGAAAGGAAACTAGAAAAGCTCCTACAGAAAGTAGCAAAGGAAAGCGCGAAGAAAGGACTAAATATGAACTACAAGAAAACAGAATAGATGTTTGTCAGCAAAAGAGGAAAGCCCAAAATGCAAAATACAAATCGGGGATACTAAAATCAAACAAGTACAGAAATTGGAAGCGTTTTAATAGAGTATGGAAAGTTCCACACTGAGATCCGAAGACGTACTGGAATGGCCAAAGATTTATACGTTAGAAACAAAAGAAAAGAGTATAGAACTGTTTCATGATATCTAGACAATCTCCTCACAGAATGAAGAAGAGACTTGAAGCAACAGAAGTGAGGATTTAAAGAATGATGATGAGGATGCCAGGAACACAACAAGCGAGCAACGACGTTTTTAGACAAAATAGAAACAAAAAGTATATTTATGTTTAACATCAGTTTAAAGAGACAGTTTAAAATTCTGGTGTACATAATGAGAAAGGAGAGCTTGGAAAATCTGATACGCACAGGACAGACTGAAGGCAAGAGGGTCTGAAGAAAACAACCCATAACATACTTTTGTGAGTTTGTGTGGATGGACAGCGGAACAGGGTTTAAGAGAGATAACAAAAAGACCAAATTTAAGTGATATCTGTCCTCCTGCATGTCAGCGAATGCTGGAAATCCCCTGAAAGATGTAGGCGAGACTTGAAGCAACGGAAGTGTGGTTCTACAGAAAGAAACTGAGGATAAATTGAAGCGAACACGTGAGTAATAACGAAGTTTTGGAGAAAATGGAAACAAAGAGTAAATTTATACTTAAGATCAGGAAGAGGGAGCTGAAATTTCTGGGGCACGTAAGAAGGGCTTGGAAACCCTGATACTCACAGGATCGATTGAGGAAAAAAGGAAAACTGCGCGTAACGTACTTGATGGGATTGGGCAAATGAATGGTAGAACAGGGTTTAGGGAAAATAACACAAAGACAAAACTTATTAAGATCTACAAAGAATATGAAGATGTGGAGGACCATGACCGCCTCCGTTCCGAGGGACACGGCACATAAAAGAAGACCAGATTGGCGACGAGGTCTTACCAATATACAGTTCATCTGTCTAGATGTAACCATAAATTCTGTGCTAACAGTTTCTTTTCTCGCACTTTTCGCTTGTGGAACTCCCTTCTGTTTCCATGCTTTTCAGTCAACTGTAATCTTAAACAATTTAAATGCAATGTCAATCGCTAACTGTTGTCTTCATGATCAGTCTTCCTCTGTTTCCGCTCTTTAGCAATGGTCCTTTTTCCAACACTTCCACACCCAGTAACCCCTTGCGTCTAGGTTTACTGTCTTACTTGGAGTGAACTCTATTTAAAAAATGCTTTATATATATATATATTTATATATATATATATATATGTGTGTGTGTGTGTGTGTGTGTGTGTGTGTGTGTGTGTGCAGGTGTGTAGAAAATTAGGAAAGAACACGTTAGGTAAGTAGTCCAGGGTTCTTTAGTATTTTTGTTTTTATTTTTTAAAAACAGTGCTCCATACAGAAGTAGAGCTTAGATTATAATTATTTGTTTAAAAAATATGATTCCTTCGCTACGTAAGAGTTCTCATGTTTCAAAAACGAGAGCCGAAACCATCAATATAATTATTAAAATTAAATTGAATTAAGGTAACAAGCCCTGTTTCATCTTCAAGCGAAAATTTAGGAAGGTTCCTAAATTTAAGCTTGAGGATAAAACAAGGCTTGTTTTGAAACATGAGAACTCTTATGTAGCGAAGAAATCATATTTTTTAAAATTATTTTCCGTTCAAAATGAATCTACTTAACAAATTTAATGAAATAGACAAAATTCATAGAACAGGTGTTGAGTGTTTAATGAATGTTCTGTATTGCTCCGAAACACTTCGAGGAGATTTTTTTTGTCCGATTTCCCCCCGAGCATAGAAAGTTACTCTAAAATCAGAACATTAACGTCAAAATTCGAATCATGTTCTTAGATAGTTTCGTCAAACTCGTTCAGAAATATTTAAATTTAAATTCTCAAGTGCATAGAACCGCTTTCTCAGATAAGTGATTAAAGGTGACTTCGAGGGAAAGAATCCTGTAGGTCTTAGTGAGAACCATGCTTCTTCAAACCTCTTGGACTGGCACTACAGAATCACGTACAAAGAACTGTACCAAATAACAAGAACCACATCACTTGGTGAATTTCAACAGCAGCAACAACTAAAATGGATAGTACATATAACTCAAAAAGAAAAGAACGACATAGTGAAAATTTTAACTTTCCACACCACTTCGAACAAAAGGTTAGGAAAGAAACCTCTCATCAATACTGGTGACAGCGATAACAGACATGAGAAACTTATTTTCTGACTAAATATTTTATTAGAAACATTTGACAAATGTCAACCGATGGTATTAATAGGTGCTCGGTCAACGAATACTGAATGTTTCTTGTAAGGAAACAGCAAATATTATCATTGCAATTGCCATTGATATATATATATATATATATATATATATATATATATATATATATATATAAATGAAGTCTTAAGATGTGCTATATTTATGGGATAAAGTGCTCAATATCAGAGATAGAGCGTGTGTAAATATAAAAGTGAACATAGAAGTCAACACTCAGAGGCGACAGTCTGTTTCATGCTAGATGCAATCGTCAGGCCACCTGATATAGCATATAGCATGAAACAGACTGTCGCCTCTAAGTGTTGACTTCTATGTTCACTTTTATATTTATATATATATATATATATATATATGTGTGTGTGTGTGTGTGTTGATGCTCAGAAAGAGAGGGAAAAAAGAAGGAAAAGAGAAAGAATATAAAGAGAGAAGAAAAAGATGAAAATGAATTAGAGTACAGGGTATGTTCCTAAAATCTGGACACACAAGAAATCTCATTAACTATATTTCTTTACCTCCACAGATTAAACATGGTTTTGTCGAAAGAATTGACTTCTTTTACTGGAATAAGCTAAAGAAGTTGTACTCAATATAAATCACAGATGCAACACATTTTACTGAACGAATAAAGAGTGAATGTGCTCAAGTTGACAGCGATGAGGAGTTATTGGATTGGGTTCACATGGATCGTGCATCAAACTTTGCATCACAAACGATGGAAATCATATTGAAGATTTTTTTGTCAATATTACATTTCAATAAAATGTTGTTGAAAATTTCACTTCTTTAAAATATGAATTTTGTCAAGTGAGTCTAGACTAGACACCCTGTATGAGGACATTGTCTTAGAAATTAAGACTATTTTCTCCCTTCTTTCCCTCAATCATGTTTATTTGAATTCTCTGCTAATTTTGATAGTATTTTAATATTTCTTTTAATAGTACTTTAATATTTAATAGTAGTTTTAATAGTATTTTAATTGTACGTTTAATAGTACTTATAATATTTTAATGTTAATTTTAATAGCAATTTTAATATTTTAATAGTACTTTTAATATTTTATCAGTATTTTAATAGTATTTTAGTAGTATTTTAATAGTAGTTATTAATTTTGATAGTAATTTTAATAGTATTCCCTTCTTTTATTTCTCTATTTTAACTATTTTTCTTTCATTCCCTTTGCATATTTATCTCTCTTTCATTATTTCTCGTTTTCTTTCTTTTTCACCTTTTTTCTTTTCTTACTTTTATCATATTTTCATTGATATTTTCTATTATTTCTCCATTTTTCCTTCAAAAGACTCCAATATTTCTTTCTTTGTCATCCTTTTTTCCTTTCTTTGTTTCTTTCTTTCGATTTTTATCCATCTCCAGTTCGTTCATTTTTCTACATCCTTCATTATCTTTGACTAATTTCCAATGCTCTACCTTAAATTATTTCCTCATAAACTTTTCTTTTTACTCAGAATTTTCCTCATCCTTTATGCAGATTCTGAGAATCTGGAAATCATCGGAAGGTTCCTGAAGTTAGTTTCAGTCACCTGCGCACGATGGGGGTTGTGTTATGTTTCTAAAACAAACAATCCCCACCGGGAGAAAA
>CAHIKZ030001668.1:1250000-1257500 GCA_903632075.3 Acanthosepion pharaonis | reverse complement strand
GCCAGATTGACGTTGCTTAGCTTCAGTGATCAAGTGATAATTGGTGAATTCAAAGCTATTTCACTTTTCAAGCAGAACCGTTGATCTACGCCGAATTACTCACGAGTATAAGTATATGTCACATAGTATCGGGAATCGGTCACCCATCTAAGTAATGCCAGCACTGACGTTGCTTAACTTTGGTGGTCAGGTGAGAACCGGTGTAGTCAAAGCGATATACTGTTTATCTGTAGTTTAATAATGAAAAAAAAAGCGTTTATATTACGCAAAATATATTTCTTCGTTGACAATGCATTTAATTCATTAGTGAAATTTAATGAAATAGATCAAACAATTAATCATATAGATCCGATTTATATGTGTGTTTTGTGTTGGCGGTGCTTGTATATTTGGGCACTTTGCGTCGATTGTAAATTTCAGTGCACGTGATTTTATAATGTCGCAAAAATTGTCTGGTGAAAGTCATTCATGAGGCAAAAATTACTTGTTGCCATTCAAAAAGAAAAGAAAACGAAAAGAAAGGTGCGTCTATGTTGCTCTCCCTTCTCTCCCTCTCTCTCTCTCTCTCTCTCTCTCTCTCTCTCTCTCTCTCTCTGTCTCTGTTTATGACTCAAGAATCATGAACGTAAATTTACCGCTTGATTCATGTTTCCGTCTGAAAGAAAAACACTTTTATCCTTAGAGACGACAAAAGAAAAATAAATAAAACTAAAAGCAATGATATTTTAACTATTGTCCTGTTTTATGGATAGTCGGACTGGTTATAAAATGAGTCGGTTCCAAAACTGTCTGGAAAAAAGTGATTGCACCCTCTCTATACACACACACACAGACACCCGGAGGCACGCAAGTGCACACACACACGCTTGTTTTCATATATATATATATATATATAAAATGTAAAACATAGCTTAGGTGACGTGGTTGTATCTCTGATAGCATAACATATATATATATATATATATATATATATATATATATATATATATATATATATATATATACATACTAAAAAAGAAAGAATAGTAAGATATATAATGCGGTGTTCTTATTGATATTTTTATTTTTACATTGCTCAATGTAAACATTGCTCAATGTAAACATTGCTCAATGTAAACATTGCTCAATGTAAATTTACAGAGCATGAATATTATAAATTAAATGATTTAAAAATATGGTTCCATCGCTACACAGGAATTACCATGTTTCAAAAACCGAAGATAAAAACTTCAAATTTAATTATATAATTAAATTAAAAGCATTAGTTCTGTTTCATGTTCCATCGAATTTTGGAATCGAAAATTCGCTTGAAGATGAAACAGAACTAATGCTTTTAATTTAATTTTATAATTAAATTTGAAGTTTTTAGCTTCGGTTTTTTGAAACATGGTAATTCCTGTGAAGGAAGAAACATATTTTAAATCAGTTAATTTATAATATATATATATATATATATATATATATATATATATATATATATATATATAAAAAGCGAACATAGAAGTCAACACTTCAGGCCTGACGTTTGCATTTAGCATGAAACAGACTGTCGCCTCTAAGTGTTGACTTCTACGTTCACTTTTATATTTACACACGCTCTATCTCTGATATTGAGCACTTTATCCCATAGATACAGCACATCTTAAGACTATAATTTTTCATCTATATTTTTTTCGTCTATATATATATTCATCTTATATGATATATATATATATATATATATATATATATATATATATATATATATATATATATATATATAAAAATAACGCTTGAAGTAATATATATATATATATATATATACACTAAAATAACGCTTGATGTAATATATATATATAATTACAACCAAAAACGTTTACGGCTTCTTCCTACTGTTAAAAATAGAGGTAGACTCTAACTTATGCCAGATCGGTTGGGTTTCAATCCCGGCTTGAAACACTGTTGAGCTGTGACAAAGTGAAACAGGCCTGTATGTGGATGACATTATATATATATATATATATATATATATATATATATATATATATATATATATGTGTGTGTGTGTGTGTGTGTGTGTTTTTGGTTGGTTGTACGTACTTCACTTATCGTCACCTGCCGTTTATTTTATATAATAATAGCTTTTAGGGCCGTATTCCCCTCCTTGCATTGTATTACTGTATTACAGTAATTGTATATTTGTCTTATGTTGATAATTGCATTTTTCTTGTTCGTGATCTCCACATCCATATGAACACGAATTGCTCTGAGTTTTGACAGGTGACACTTCGACCTCGAGAGAGTGCACTGCATGTGTGTCTAAGAATTTCATGTTCTTTTTCATTATTAAAAAATGCAATTATCCAGAGCGCATGAGAATTCATAAACAATTATTTTTACATAGGTAGGATTTTTGATGTGCAGTGTCGTTGATGTTTTAAACATTTTATAGCAGAGATAATAAATGTCAGGTATTTGTTATGAATTTATAATGTGTATTGGTGAATTACATTTTTAATTGTTTTTCCGTCCTGTTTATAATAAGGGTGCATCTGGTTCCGATAGAATAAGTTAATGGCGTGTTCATTTTTGCTTGCATCAGACGTATTTTTATATCCACGAAAGAAGACATACAATGTTAGATCAATGTAAGTCTCCTGAGACAATTTTTAGTCAAATTATTATTTCACTGCACACCTGAACAATACTCAGTTTTATATTACTACTTGCACCGTTGAAGATGATCTTGGAAGAAGATCGAAAGTACTTGAGAAATAAAAGCGATTGTCACAGTTATAGCACATTTCTCACATCATTTTTTTGCGATACACGGAAGGTTATTCGTGAGTATGAATGGATTATGTTAAAAATAAACATATATGATGTCTGTAATTTATTTAATCAGACATGACTAAAAGAGAATTTGCTGCCTAAATACACAAAGATATGTATAAGTGTACTTGCGTATATATTTCTCAACATAATTTCCTTCCTTTAATATTCTTAAATCAAGGCTTCCTAAATATGGATCGAACATTATACAGTGAAAATGTTAGATCGAAATTCAGCTAGAAATTTAGTTAGTTTACTGATTTATGGAGTCCAGCTTACCGAGCTGTGACCCAAGGTCGTTGACCTTACATTAAGGTTCATCCACGTTTTAACAGGTCTTGTGTGGGGAGGGAATTACTTAGCTACTCTTCGTCTTCTTTTTCTATGTGCCGCATCCCTTCGGGACATTGGGGGGGGTCGATCATAGCCCTCCAAAGCTTATTATTATCCCTTTTAGCTCTTAGCTGTTGTTCTGCTTTAGATGAGCCCTCCCCACCCCTTCCTTACCGACCCTAGTTCCCGCATCTATTCATGCAAGCTCGTCGGGCAGGTTACACGCTGTCTACCGCTCTCTTGTCCGCGATATACCCTGGGAAGGTTAAGTTTTACAAGCCGTCTTTCGTTATTGTGTCCCCAAAGAGAATTTCAGCTGTCTCTTCCTAATTCTGAGCATAAGTGTTCATTTTGTTACTCACCAGAAAAAGAAACCTGGTTATCGAACCTTTTTAGTCGATAACCCGACCCTGCTACATGTAGAATTGGGTTACATGACACAAATATCAATCACAAACAATATTTCTCCCCCTCCCCTGGCTGCTAATTAGGAATAACTCTCATGCACCTCAGCCTTACACACACACACACACACACACACACACACATTTCTAACAACAAAGTTTTACATTTTTTCTTCTTTCTTATTTTATCTACACACTAGTATGTTTTCTCTTTTCTTGTATTGGTATTCATTATCCCTATGTCGTGCATAACAATTTTTCTTGCCAGAATCTATTTTACACATTTATAAGTCTACCATTCATTCATACATTGGATATTGCTACCATATCTCGTCTGGTGCTTTTGTTATATATCTAGAGTTTACTGATAAAATATAAAGAAGAATCAGCAATTTCATTGCCCGTCCTGGCATCTCGGCTTCAGTAATTTCCTACAATCGTAACATAGCTTCCCAGTAGCATTTCTTTAAATATTTTCATGCAATTGTTTTGTTGAGTTTTTTTCCACTTTGATACTTCAAACACATGTATTTAAATGGCTAGATGCAACCGTAAATTCTAAGCTAAAGGTTTCTCTCTTACTTCCCACTTGTGCAACCCGCTTCCAGCCTCTTTCTTTGCAGTCAACTTTGATCTTCAAAAATTTAATGTTCACTCAATTTAATTTTCTTTATTTTCTCTTACACTCAGTAAAACCTTTGCATCTTAGTGGCTTTATTGCATTGCTTGGGGTAAAATGAATAATAAAATGTATGTGTAATAACTCCACGCGTTGGAATTTATTCTGACTGAAAACGTTGAGTTCAATTTCTTCAGAAGTTCTCACCTCATCATATAGACACGCTTTGTTCTACAAAATCCACCACAACTACAAAAATGATGAAATTGCAATAGAAAGATAAACATTTAAACTGTTGATAAAAATACACATATATAAGATTTATCATTTACTAGCAGTAGAGCCCGGCGTTGCCCGGGGATGTAACAGTAAGAGATAGATCAAGTATCGACCATCACAAAGACTGAAAAATAAAATTGACAAAGATTATTGTTTAAGGTTGACGGACACGCATGTCTTAATTAGTTTTTTTTTGTTTTGTTTTGTTTTTTATTTGTTTTTTTTTGGGGGGGGGTTTACGAATTGGTCAAACCCAAACTTAAACAAAAACATTGTTTTCAATGGTTATGATTCTACCGATTGAATAGAATTTTATTATAAACAATTGTCTTGTAAATGAAATTTCTAAAGTATTCTGAATGTAAAAAAAAAGAAAAAAGTGTGCAAGACAATAAGAAACACTACCTGCCAAAAAAAAGTGAAGTTTTGTTGAAATCGGTTGAAAAATGTAAGAAATCCGATCCCATATATAAACGAACACACACACACATACACACACACACACACACACACACACACACACACAACTAACCTGGGTTTTATAATAAGTATAACTCGGTATGAGTTTCCCCCCTTTCATTAATACCTTAATCATGTTTTCAAATTGATTCCGTGCAAAAACAATTGTGTTTTTCCAATTTTTGGCGCTGTCAGAACCACCGCAAGGTAATTTTACGCAGTTCTGTGAAGTTTTGTTGAAATCGGTTGAAAAATGTAGGAAATCCGATCCAATATATAAACGAACAGACAGACAGATACACACACGCACACCCACACACACACACAACCTGGGTTTTATAATAAGTATGATTATAATAAAAATTAAATTCAATCTAATCATCAAAAATAATATTTCTCAACCTTGTACATATCTCAAATAATTGCTGTTTATGCATTTATTTGTCCAATTTGAAATTGCACTCTTTAAATAAACAAAATATGTTATATATATATATATATATATATATATATATATATATATATATATATATATATATATATATATATATATATTATAATGTTACATTAGAACATGCATATACCTACTACAAAACTGTGCATCTTGTTTCAACGTTAAAATACATTTCTAACGTTACATCAGGTGGGAAATCACGATCGTTTTAACGTTGAAACAAGATGTACAGTTTTGTAGTGGGTATGTGCATGTTCTAATGTAACACTGCATAATAAATAAATATTTACGGCTCTACTTTTGTATTAAGCCCTGTTTTAAATTAATGTTTTGAACGCTGAATTCTTACTCTTCGTTCTTTTTACATATATATATATATATATATATATATATATATATATATATATATTCTTTTACATTTGGATATATATATTACATTTGGATATATATATATATATATATATATATATATATATATATATATATATATATATTATTTTCCATTTGGACATATATATATATATATATATATATATATATATATATATATATATATTAATATTGGTTGATGCTTAGTATCGAGTTGTTCTCTTTACTAGGATGTTTGTCCAGTTGTCTCTTAATTATGAACTGTTTGTCTACAGGCGTCCGGTAGCCTAGAGCATTATGCCAAGAATTCGTGCCAAAATTTCCAGACTAAAGTCTACGAAATTCTAGTCGAGCAATCACAATTTGTTTATGGTTACAGCTTTCGGCTGTCGATTGACAATTTCAAGTCTCTTTGTGAACAATGTTAGACAATATATAATAAAAGAAACCACATCTATAGTAATAATAACAGGTTAATGGTACAGACACAATAACAGCAATAAGAAAAGACAAATGTACCTGAAAATACACTGTTGCTTATAAACAGACGCAACATTTCGTTTGTTTTTTAAGAATATATAAAGCAATAAGAGACTTCATCTTCTGTGTGCTATGTCACGTGAACGATGATGGATCTCCACAACTTCCTATTCTTTATAACTCTTAATAAGGTGTGTTTTCACCATTCTTCTCACACTTACACAAGCATGTTACTTTATTCACTTTATCTCTTGCCTATAGTATGCCATGTGTATAATTTTCTAAAACCTGTTTCCTGAGAAATGTCCTAGAAATTCCAATTGTTTCTCTCTGATTATAAGTATGAGTGTCTTTTTCGTTTCCATTTTCTCCAAAACCTCGTCATTGTTCACATGTTCAGCCCATGGTATTCTCACCATCTTTCTGTAGCACCACATATTTGCCGCCTTAATTCTTGTCTTCATCTCTGAGGAAATTTTACATTATTCACCTCCATATTAGAGGACTGGTATGGTACAGGGGGTAGAAGAAATGCCCCATAATGGTAAGATATTAGCTAGATGACGACACCATTGCTACTAATGTCTTACCATTACGTGGGAGGTATTCATGGGACATATGTGGGAGGTACTTATGCTAAACCTTGTGTATTAATTGTTAGTTTTTTATTTCTTTTTCGTATTAAAAAAATATTTTTTTAGCTGGATTTATCAATGTGTCCCAGTCAGTTTAATGCTTTCGATGTTTCTATAAGAGTAATATTAATATTAAAATTTGGCGCAAGGTTAGATCAACTTTTGTTTATATCCAATTGAAATGTTTTATGAAAAATGTTCAGAAGTATCCAATTTTTTTTCTTGTTTTTTTAAATAACAGCAAGAAAATCTACGGCGATTAAAAATAAAAACATGTGTGAGTGAAGAATAAGATTGAAAAAAAAATGATACATTTATTTTAAATAACACCGGGACGGATTTTCTTCGCAAATAATTGATCTAGTTATGCATTTGTCATGATACCATAGGTTTGTGTTCGAGCCTATATAAAAGACAGACTTTATGCTGATTTTCTAGGCAAGAAGACGAGCAAGCAAAACCTACCTTCATACTTTGAATATGGATGGTTCAGTGTACTGTTCCAGACATATTTTCCTATCATCCGGTTCACACTCCTCTCCGGTTTATGAACAGGATTAGAGTTTTTTTTTCCTTCTTTCCTGTTTAGGATTGGGTTTCCACTTCCTTCTAAATTCTACTTCAACTCTATACTTCTAACGCCTCCGCCTAAAGTCT
>CAHIKZ030001668.1:1207500-1245000 GCA_903632075.3 Acanthosepion pharaonis | reverse complement strand
TTCTCATTTTTGCTTTTTGATTTCCGGAAAGAGGAAAATCTGTGAAAAATAACAACATATGTGACGTTCACGGAGATGGTGACGGAGATGGTGTCATAGCTGAAAATAATGTTTGTGAGTGGTTCGTGTGTTTCGGAAATAGAAATTTCTATCTGGAAGATCGAAAACATTACAGTGGACCTGCGGTTGTTAATGATAACAAAATCGAATCGATGATTTCAAATAACACGTGACATCGTATAAATACTCTACATGTTTCACATATTGTAATAAGGTAGTTGAAAACATTTATATCCTTCAATCGCTACTAGGTTCGAATGCTGGGCGATTTAACAAAACAAAAACAATGTGCCACATTGCAATCTGCGATTCTCTACTCGAACGCAACAAAAGCGACCCATTTTTGAAAAGCACGATCACAGACGATGAAAAACAGATTGTTTACAACAAGCGCTGGAGGAAATGAGAAATTAAACAAATTAAATTAACAACTCTAAAAGCCATTCTACATCCGAAGAATGTGATGCTCTGCATTTGGTGGAATTTGAAGAGCACTGTCTATTACGAGCCCCTTCTGCAAAATCAAATATTGAATTCAGACAAATGTTGTTTCCAGTTGTACTGATTGAAAGTAGCTATTGAGGAGAAGCATCCGGAATTGCCCAACTAGAAGCAACGCTTGGTAAAGCTTGGCTGCAATGTTCTACTACACGGACCGTACTCACCAGACCTTGCAACTTTGGATTACCACTTTATTCGATCCCTAGGGTATTCTCTTAATAGGGCATAAATTCTGGCACGTATACGATCGAATAGATGGTGACTATTATCTGGTGATATATTATTCTAGGACATTTGCATCTGTTGATGTTATTCAGCAAGAACTGTAGATGGGATAATGGAATGACACAAGCGCCAGTCCATTATATCCCATTTATGTTTAAAAGGAGACAGATCTGGCGATCGTTCTCTTTAGAAAACGGTTGATCTTGCAGAGATAACCTGGGTGAAAATTACTCTGCTGGAATGGCACATCGCCTTCCTGTTTCTGGAATTAAAAGTCTTATGGATGTACGCGGCAATGATTAAAATTCCTTCTACAAACAAAAAATAAAAGACAAACAAGATTTGTATTTTGAGAATTTGAGTTTGAGTTCGAACTTTTTTGACAGTTCTGGGCACTTTATAAGAAACCTTTTGGTATTCACTGATTGTGTAACCAGTAAATATCGTCAGTTGACATTTAAATTCTTGCTCTTAAAACAATTTTTCAGGAAAATAGGTTTTTCAAGATCTGTTATCGCTCTTTCTAGTATTAATGACGGTTTCTTGTATTAGAAGCCGTGTGGAGTGTTAACATCTTGATTATGTCATTGTTTCTTCTTCCATTTACATATTCTATCCATTTCGGTTGTTGCTGCTGCTCCTAAACACACACAGGCTTCACTCATTGAAAGCCAATTTTGATCATTTTTCTTAGAAATCGTTTGTATACAGCTGACCGTTGAGATATTTCTGAACTAGTTTGGCACCATGCATAACATCCAAAGTTTCGATCAGGCGAGGCTATTTAAGAACATGACAAGGTTTCACGGTAATGCCTGGATTGGAGTCATCATGAGTAAGCTAATCCGTTTCACTGTTACTCCTGAGTTATTAATCCGATCCTTCTTAGGTTATCCAGATGTGTGGCCCTGTAAGAAACTAAGCTTTGTAAACATCTGAGCACTTCATCGTGGTGTAATGCCCTGAGATCTGGAACTTTAGATCCTTCGACGTGTGCCCCATACTAGTGACCATGTGCCAGACTAAATTATATTAAGTAACAACTTACTTGTTTCTGGTTTTATAATGAAGAGTCAAAAAAAACTAAAAGAAAACAATCGAATGTAAATTTAAAAATTCGACTGTAAACTAAAAAAATTAAAAAATCTGTTCGGTACAAAAAAGCGAAATAAAAAAAAAATTTAAAAAAAACAATGAATCGCTTCCAAAAAAATCTACGAAAAGATTATTTCCAAACCAGAATTATTGGCTACAAAAATCCTACATTGTTAGCGCTAAAATATTAACGATATTCAGAATATTCTACCAGGCTTTTCTTTTTCGTCGTAACAATTTTGAAAATTTCTTTTCACGTTTGAAAGGTTTCACTTTGTTTTGAGATGGAATAGTCTTTTTAATGGATATACGCTTCTAAAAGATGTCTTATCTAATACCAGGATTTTAAAAAGGATCTGTGATTATCTTACCGAAACACTTAAACGCCTGTTGCAATTATTACAATAAAAGAAACTAAAACAAATCTCAGGATCTCTGTTGAAAGCAATCAAGCGTTTCTTTTCCATCGCAGCATGGCTTCAATATTATCAAAATGACACAAATACTGAAAATTTTGAATGAAAAATTTACCTTATAAATATTTCCTTCGCTTTTTGATTTTATCATTTTGATCCAAACATTCGAATTCGTTAGACGCAAATGCCCTTAGAAAAGATAGGTATTAAGGAGGCATGGTCGAGTAATGGCTAGCGGTTCGGATTGAGTAATCGGAGAAATGAGTTCAAATTCCAGTCAAATCCATTACATCCACTTACGTGCTAATACCCTTGGGAAAGGTACGAATCCTCTTTTTCTCCCCCCAGCTATGGATAAATAGCAGAACAGACCGGGTTCTATAACCTTGGATGGCAACTGCTCTACACCTGAAAAAAATGGCAAACTACTGCTGGAAAAAATCTGTCTCATCAGTCATGTATCGAAGGATACATGATCGCCTAAGCGTGTATTACGCATGACACATAACTGACTGAAGCCTTAAGCAAATCAAGCCCTAAACTCTGACTGAAACTGTATTTCATGAACAATGTCTTAACAAATTTAACCACAGAAATTATTGATAAAAACAAGTCACAGATTTATTCTCAATTCGCTAAGGATTTTTTATTGATTTGGTTTCTTCGATTTATCAAGCAATTGCAGGTTATTTAAAATCAGAAAATATTTTTAGAATGTAAGAATTTTATTTTATTTTATTTTTTTATAATAATTTTTTTTTTAATAACGATTTGGTGATGCAAGTCATACTAATGAAATTATACAAGAAATGGATGTAGACATATTCTCATGTGTATTTGCCAGTAAGTAAATATAATAAAGAAACCCAATTGTAATTAGAACTCGGCCTTCTGATATCTAATATTTGATATGCATTACATCACCTGCACCACCAGAACGTAGTGCACCTGATATTCTCAAGCGTTCACACACGAAGGTACTGATCTGGGTCGGTGTTTAATAGTACATCGTACGAGAACAGGTGTTTCAATGTGATATGGATGTAAGCTTCAAATGGGCAAGAATTCACACACACACACACACACACATATATATATATATTTATATATATTTTTTATTTTAGGATATTACATCAAAAACATGTCAAAAAGCGGTATGCAAATTTAGTCGGGCTTCGAGCTGGCGAGATGAGTTAATTAGCATCGAAACATGATTGCATTTATGTAGGGTTTTTCGACATGTATTTTACGTAGTATCTAACAATAAAGAATATTGCTCTACTTTGTATTGGGACCTCTTTTAAACTGAATGTTACGAACGTTGCAATTGGACTCGTATTCGTATTCATTTTACATACATATATATATATATATATATATATATATATATATATAGGATATGCATGAATATGTATGTGATATATATAAGAAGAAAGCAAAATCTTTAATATTACCCTCAAATATTACTCTATTTGTCAGAAATTTAATTTCTGTATCTATCTTTCTATCGCTCTTACTTTCCTTCCTCCTCTTCTTTTCCCCCTGTGTGCAGTGTAAGAACTGCTGCTGCTGCTGCTGTGTCACGTGGCGAAATCGTGTCTAACGATTGGTCGTACGTGATTTTCCCGCTTGTTTTCGACTAGATTAGAGGGAATCTAGTCAGTAGTAGCAGAAAAAGGTGTGTTTGCAGTGTGAAGACGATAAGTCGTCTTGTCTTGCGACGAAAAGAAACTTGCTTGAAGATCACTTGTTGTTGCTCTGACAAGGAAAAGGGCGTCGCAGTGTGAAGACGATAAGTCGTCTTGTCTTGTGACGAAAAGAAAACTTGTTCGAAGATTCTGTTCCAGTAATCAAGTGGATTATTGTTCAGCAACCAAGGACAAGTCGGTAATTATTGTAAAGAGAATTTTACAATAGAACATTCGCAAGGAAGTCTTCTTTCGACAATCGGGTCGAAGCGAGAAACAAGTCAGTCAAGCGGCTGAAAAGCTACCTTCCTTCGAGGAGTTATTTTGTCCTATTGGAGGACGAAATCCTGATGTGAAAAAAGTATATGAAAAAAGGATCTTCTAAGAAGTTGAATTTGTGTCGCAGAGAAAGTTTGCAAAAAACAAGTCTGCATTTATTTTAAACAGGAATCTTGCTTACCTTCCAAGGAGAGCAACTCAAAATATCTAAAAAAAAAAAAACCTTTATGCCCAACTACTAAAAAATACTAAAGTTTTTTTTTTGAACTGTCTAATTTTTCCCCCCTCTTTCTGCTATCTCTCTACCTCTTTCACTCTCTCTGAACTGTTATTGGAGTCCTTTTTAAGGACTCGCCGAAGGGACGTTTTTGGCAGTTATTTTCAGGTTGTACCAGTGAACTTTAACATCAGACTATTCCCCCACCCCTCATTTTCTTTTTTTTTTTTTTCCCTCAATAAATTTTATAGCTATTTCAAGTGGTTTTTCCTTCTTCTTTATCTCGCTTGTTATGGTTGTATATTGATGGTTTCAGGTCTCTGTTAACTGTGTTACGCGGGATTCCCGTCATTGGACGTAATGACAAAGTTTCCCAACCATTTTTGCGCCGAGTTTGGCTGTTACTAAGCTAAATTTCGACATATTTTAATTCGAAACCTAAACTTTAAGTAAGAGAGATTACAAAAAAATTATAAAAATAATTACAAATTACATTCATAAATTAGATTCAGACTGATAAAGATGTTACCATAACTGTTTTTTACAATATTAAAAAAGTACGATTGGTCGGGTAAACAAACTGTTATGATTAAAAAAAAAATTTAATATGGTCTCTATAAATGTGTTAATAAATATAGTATTTAACTTATATTAAATACCTAAACTATTTGTAAAAAAAATTAAATATTTAAATTGATAGCAAGCTTCATATTAATTTCTTCGGTTTTTTTTTTTTTAGACATCTAAATTACTATCAAGCATTAAAATCTATTCTTTACATAAATTGCTAAAACCCAATTACAGCCTCTTTCTCTTTACTTCCCTCTCCCTCTTCTTTCTTTTTTCTTTTCTTCCTTCTCCCCTCTCATTTCAATATATCACTTCCGTTAAGTTAACCGTCTAAATAGATCAAGGTCTGGTCACTCCTCCTCCTCCAATACTAATGATTGAGAGAGATATGAAATTAATCCCTCTCTAAACTCTACCATGTCTCTTTAACTATCCCTCTTACACTCTCTGTTAATTTACAAAAACTTACACTACCCATCAATTTTAATTTAATTTGTTCGATTCATTTCATTTTTGGAAGTGCTATCTGATGATTCGGCGTCCTTTAAAAGGGCTCTGGTGAAATAAATTACCATAATGGTACCTTAAAGTGGTCTGTTTTTCTTTAGAATATATATATATATATATATATATATATATATATATATAAAATTGAACATTGAAGTCAACACTTAGAGGTGACAGGCTGTTTCATGCTAGACGCAATAGTCAGGCCACTGTCGCCTCTAAGTGTTGACTTCAACGTTCACTTTGATATTATACACGCTCTATCTCTGATATTGAGCACTTTATCCCATAAATATAGCACATCTTGAGAGTATATATATATATGTGTGTGTGTGTGAGAGAGAGAGAGAGAGACAGTGTGTCTGTCTGTGTGTGTGGGTGCGTGTGTGTGTTAAACACCAAGGTGAGGTTTCATTGGCTTTTATGTTACTGTGACCTAACATGAACCTGTATAATTTGAACAGTCGGCAGTTACACACACACACACACATATATATATATATATATATATATATATATATATATATATATATATATATAACTCTTGATTGTTCAAATTATACGGGTTCAAGTTAGGTCACAGTACCACAAAAGATCAACAAAATCTCACTCTGGTGCTTGCCAGTAATCTGTTTAATTTAATGTCGGATGTGTGCATTGATGGTTTTAGAAATTTCATTCAGCAGATGAAAACCCTGAAAATAAATCATGTGGAAAACTTTATTCATTCATAAAAATGATCAATTAAATGCATTTGTTTGACAACATCCGAAAACAACATCCAGCAATGTTTGAAGAGAATTTGAAAATATTGTTCTTATCTGTTCATCAGCATTGAAACTCTTTTGTAAAAGTGAATAATGCGAAGGCGTTTATTTCGCGAGAACTGACTGCGAATCAAAGAAACTGATTTGTTAAAGGCGGGCACCATGTTGCACCTTGAAACAGTCTTTGAGACAAGAAATGGATACGTTTTGACAACAGTCGGAGAACAGGTCAGTGGCTCGATGTAGAAATGGTTCCCAGAACATCTTTTAATGTCACCCTGTCATCCAAATTAAGATAAGGCTTACTGCGGGATGATTAGCCAAAAGCATAACTGATTATTCATTTTGACAACAAAGTAAATTATTCGTAATTTGGTGTAGGCATGACCATTTTTTTTTTAATGACCCAATTCTTTTCCTTGACAATGCACGTTATCCCACTTCAGGGTCAAGCGTTGAAAAGTTGAACTTTTGTTATGAGATTTTGAACACTTTGAAATTTCCATACGCAAGAGAAGATTCTCTTATACTGAAGAAGTAGTCGAAGCATTTGAACAGTCTATTAAAAGAAAAAGACGAATACGTTTTTGAAATGAGATAAACAACATAGAATTGGCTTGGAAGAAAAACGTAAAACAAAACGGAAATTAGTTTGATTAAATAAACGTTTTCTTTTATTTTTTTTTGTCCTTCAGCAAAATAACTTTCATATGAGACAGCCTACTACACAAACACACACACGCATACCCATGCACACACAGGCACGCACGCACACAAATATATATATATATATATATATATATATATATATATGTGTGTGTGTGTGTGTGTGTGTGTGTGAAAAGTGTATTTTAAATATAAATAAATATATATATGTATAATTATTTATATATTATATGCGCGGTACTTAATCAGTTTGTTTGACGATCGCTAAAGCGTGAAACCCAGGGTTACAAACTCACATCTATCCAACTAAATATATATGCATATATATATATATTTGTCTGTATCCTTGGAAACTGTAAATTATGATTTTTGCCGTGCCTTTAAAACCCAGTAAATTTAAAAATAAGTTACTCCAAAATTCGCTTGAGGATGAAATGGAACTTATGTTTTTAATTTAATTACAAAATTAAATTCTAAGCTTTTAGCTTCCATGTTTGAACTGTGTAGCGAAAAAAATATATTTTAAATCAGTTAATTTATAATATTAATGCTCTGTAAATTTACATTGAGCACTATTTTGTAAAAATAAAAATATCTATAAGAACACCGGATTATATATCTTACTGTACTTTCTTTTTATATATATATATATATATATATATATATATATATATATATATATATATATATATATATATATATTACTATAAGTCTATATTTAGAGACTATACATATTTATAGAAATACTACTAAAATACGTGACATAGGAAATTTTCGTTATAAATAAATAAAATATTATTGAACTATTAAAGACAACGAAAGGCCAAAAGTTCTTTAAAGAAACAAGCAACAGAAAGATGTGGAGAACCATTATCGCCCATTTCCTGTAAGTACAAAGCACATAAAAGTTAATATTAATGATCATAATAAACGACTTACTTTTCTACCTTTCTAATATTTATTCTTTTATATGTCATGTCCTTTGAGAACTCCGGCGATCATGACCCTTCACAACTTCACAAGTAAATTTGATTTTTACCTGTCTTTTTTTGTGGGGTTTTGGCACTTTACTATTTGTTTTTGTCTTTGTTCTGCCATCCATGGACTCAAAGTCATCAAGTTGATTATTTCCTACAATTTCCTACCCCTCTCTTGTCTTCAATATAATCTCTGACGGGCCAATTCTTCAAGATGACTTCTCGCATTTCGAAATAGCCAGATGTAGCCGCTTCAACTTCTAGTTTCTTTTTTTCCCGCGCACGCCTCGGCCTGTTCAACTCTCTTCCGGTTTCTTGCTTCCCGGCCCCTTGTGATCATCAAATTTAAATGCAACTTCATTCGCCATTTTCTGACTTCCTGAATCCTGTTCTTTTATTGCCCTTTCCCTTCACTAAAGTCGTCTCATTCTCTTTCACTCCCAGTAACCCTTTGTGTCTTAGTGGCATTATCCCCTTACTTGGGTAAAATGATAAAAAATTCCAATGGCGTAAAAGAATGTATGCTAACTGAATGACAAAATAGGAAAAAATCTATGTAACTCGATAAGGCCTTCAAAAGGACTTCATCAGACTAAAAATGTTCTTATGGATAGAATTATATATATATATATATATATATATATATATATATATATATATATATATATATATATATATATATGGCGTATTTCGTACAGAGAAAAACGGTAAATTCTCTTCCTTTCTGCCGTGCGACGATGGTCTATAGATAAGATATTAATCCTGGCTTGAAGCAATCGGACGTCTAGCCGCACTGGATGAATATATATATATATATATATATATATATATATATATATATATATATATATATATATATATATATATATTTTATGGGATAAAGTGCTCAAGAGATAGAGCGTATATTGAAAAGTGAACATTGAACTCAACACTAATAGGCGACAAGCTGTTTCATGCTAGACGCAACATATAAATAGTGAAAATATAGACAAAAACATCGGTTAAAATTATACATTGAGAAGTTCGTATGGCCTTTCAATCAGTTTGCGCGCATTTTCTTTTTCTATTTTTATCGCTGCAGTTTAAAACCAAAACAAAAGGCGTTCACAAAAGCTGGAATGAAGTCGGATTTATCTCAACGTCTATATATATCGACCGGCAGAAATTTAAATTTAAGGTTTACCGTAGCCGTCCTATTTATCGGTTCTTTATAACCGTAGATTCTTATTGTAAGATTGGAGGTTTTGATGAGCGTGGAACCACCTCTTAATTTTCGTTGTTCCCAGGTCCACCCTGTTCCGGGGTGGTAGCACCTGTTAGGGTCCCAGCTATGGGCAAATAGTGAACACCCAAACAAAAAGAAAATACTATAAAAAGTATAAAAATGCATATTTATATTAAAATTACCAGCATTACATTTTAAAGCAAAATGAGCAGCAATAAATGTTTTTTTCTGTAGATGAAGGCACGCAATTGCTTTCAAAATATTTAGATTAGGACATTAAATAACATATAGAGATTGATATGCCGTCGAACAAAATCAACCAAACAACCAACATGAAAGAACTCTTTTCATGACATTAATCCATATTATACCCTACAAATCCTTAAAGAAATCAAACTATATTTCAAAATATAACTAAAATCGCAACATAAAACACGCATATCACCCCATCTAGTAATTATGTCCATATAATGTATATGTATATGTCTAAACACAAAATCTGAGAATCATTTAACATGCATTCAAATGTGAAAGCAGAATAACATATATCATATTTTTATTACTTCAAAGCTGTCTATATTTCTGGGAAGAGGTATTATGTACATAATTTACATTATTCAGACCATTGTCCTCATCTTTGTCGCCATATTTATTACAACGTTTCGGCCGTTGTACGCTCTGGCCTTCCTCGGGTGGTTGGAATGTCGAACTGAACCCTTTCTCAATGAGCTAGACTGTTCTAGTTCCACGTGCCATGCGTAGCTGACTACATATGGAGAGAGAAGTGAGATCACCGCCCTCTGTGGGATCAGGTTGAGATCATAGACAAAGAACATCATTGGAAAATTCGTAAACTTAAGGAATCAGCACATAGGCCACAAAAATCTCCTGAGCCGACCAAGCATAGAAATGAATACAATATGAAATATAAGGAGTGCCAGAGAAAAGCGATAATAACAACAAAAATTACAATATGAGCTCTGGTAAAAAAACATGCAATGATAACAGCAAAAATTGCAATATGAGAACTGGTAAAAAATGATGGCTGAAGACATTAGGTTTAAAATACCCAGAAATTCATACACAGATGTCCTCAAGGCACAGTGGATAAAGGCGTTAGCTAGATCCAGTGACAGGACCCAAAGAGTGTGAGTTCAATACCCGGTTAAGGCAGTTTCTGAAATTAACAGGAGATAACTTTCAGAGGGAAATTAACAGGAGATAACTGATAACTGACATCCATTAAACAGTCTACCCCAGTGAGCGAAATAAACATTCCAACGGCCGAAACGTTGTAATAAATATGGCTACAATCGGAATAATGTAAATAATGTACATAATACCTAATTTCAGTAATATAGACAGATACTGTAGGGCCGAAACGTTGTAATAAATATTTTGGCTACAAAGATTCGGACAATAGTCTGAATAATGTAAATAATGCTGCAGCTAGAGACTCATCAAAATGACGTCAGAATAAAAATCTACAATTTAAAGCCAGCTGGTTCTAACTTTATTACGCACACTCTCTTACGTCAAGTAGATTCCCTAAGGAATATGGGAGGTCTTTACTCTCAAGTACCGTCGACTCCCTGAGGAGTATTGTTGTCACAGTTCCAAAGACCCGTGAACTCTTTAAGGAGTATGGAGCCTCTGCTCTCAAACTTCGTAGATTCCCAGAACGGTATAAAGTCACTGCTCTCATGTCACGTAGACACCCTAAGGAGTATAAAGCCTCTGCTCTCAAGCCCCAGAAATTCCATGATGAGTATGCGGCCACAGCTCTCAAGTCCCGTAGATTGCATGAGGAGTATAGGGCCACAGCCCTCAAGTCTTTTCGACTCTCTGAAAAGTATGGTATCACAACTATCAAGCCTCATAGACGCTCTGAGGAGTATGGGAGCATTTCTGACGTGGTTTCCGTATCAAGTAGTAGATTTTTATAGGAAGGAGTTGCTAACCCTATGCTTAAACGGTTTTAAATCTTAGATATTAACTACTAGCCAGGCTTAAAGAACCTAGTCAATCTTACTATTTAACCCATAGGTAGGGGAGAATGGATGGATTTATGGTTTTCCCAACTCTAAGTGACATACAGAGCAGTTTTTTCAAAGAAAGATACAATGGTCAAGGATGATGGAAGTTACATGAAAGATAGCAGACAAAAACGACACATGTAAGTAAAGTTGGTAGTGCAAAAAAAGAAAAAGTACATGCTTGTTTTTTTTTTGTTTTTTTTTTAATAATTCTGAAGAGATCTGCTTTTGTCCGGATACAAAATCATCGACCGACTTCTGTGCCCAGAAAAAGAAGATTTTATTTCAAAGCATCATTCATACGCGCTAATTTCTCAATGTAGTTTTGCGCAGTTATATCTGTCGGTGCTAAAAGTTGTAGTAATTAATTCACTTTAAAGTATCACTAAACACAGAGAAAAATGTTTTACTCCGTTGAGACAAAAACGTTGAAGGCTGTCAGGGATCAAAACACGATACTCTTTGTTCTGGATGCTTACAATAAATCCATTTTTCATAGATAGTGATTATTTTGTGCAAAACTGTGTCGAGTAAGAAGAGAAATAAAAGCCGATATAAACGCTGACCGACATACACTTCTTTTAGGCCATGTGAATCGTATTATCTTAGCTTATGAATGTTTTTTTTTAAGTTTTCTAAAAGCTATGCTACAGTTGGTTGATTATACAAACAAATAACAATTGAGTAAACCGAATTTCAAATTCTAAGATTGTATTAAAATGGTGCCGAGAACATTTATATAACCACACACATACACAGACACACAGACACACAGATATGTAGACCCTTGTACAAATTATTTAAAACAAAACGAATAATTTCGTTAATATTTACTTTTTTCGTATTTTTCCAATGAAACATGTCCCAGTGCAAATGTTAGTACTTCATATATCCATTCTACGAAGTCGTTCCTTGCAGATTGACCACAGATTCTCAATTGAATTTAAATCAGGGGAGTTTCCGGCCTTTGATTTGCTCACTGGTAACGCTTGCCACTGTGTTCGTGCAGCGTTATAATTTTCGGACGCTTCCCTGGAGTAACGTCAATCGCAGACAAAGGTCGTAGGACAACTAATCGACAGTCGGGATAATAGTGTCTAGGCGTGATGAAAATCTGATGCAGTCACGGATGACGCAACATTTTCAAAGCCAAATAAATTTCATCATACACCCCGAAAATAAATTCATAAGCCCACCACTGCAAATGACCTAATCTGAGATAAAAAAAAAAAAAAATTAAAAAAAAATAAATAAATAAATAGAAATCGATTACACCCTGTCATTCCAGTGGGTCTAAAACTGACCGTCTGGTGAAAGAAAGAAAACTAAAACGGTTGTTTCAATTAATTTGCACAAGAGTGTATATATATTTATTTATATATTAATAGTTATATATATATATTTTTTATATTTATAGGGGAAAACTACTCAACATCGGAGATAGTGTGTTGATAGATTTATATAATGTAGGTATCAATACTAAGTTGTGACTGAAAGTTTCATGCTTAGCACGATTTTCTGTGTAACTGGTAGTCACTCTGCAGCTTTCGTGCTTATATTTACACACACACACACACACACATACATACATACACACTCTCACTCTCTCCCTCTCTCACTACTCCTCTCCACACTCCTCCTGACTAGAGGACGGTGTGATTTCCGGGGTGTCCGACTATGAAGCTCTGGAGTCGGGATGCTGAAGCTAACATAAATCTATTCAGTGGCAAATATTTTACTTATATTAATTATATATACAGGATGATTAAAAAGTAACTCTCGATTTTATATATGATGGACTGTCCCGTCTTGCAAAAATTATAGTTACTCGGGAGAGTTCATCATGCCTAAAATAGAGAGTTACTTTTTTATTTTTTGTTTTATATGTATGAGACAACGATATATATATTTATATATCAAGAACAATATTGGGAAAATATATGACAGAGTAGAAAACGTTTTCCTGTGACACGTTTTGTCCTTGATGGCTTCATCGGTCTCTGTCATCTTGTTACGACTACACCTGCGCACGAACGAGGGATGCTGAGAAATTTAATTTTTTAAAAATCTAGCCGATTACATTTAGATTCTTTTTCTTGTTTTTCCATATCTCCTCTCTCTCTCTCTCTCTCTCTCTCTCTCTCCATATATATATATATATATATATATATATATATATATATATATACCGTCCTGGGGATGACGATAAACAACAACCGCGTCCTGGATAATTCGATAACTTACATCCGACTTGCTGTCGAATGTAAGTTCTCAGATACATCCAGACCGGAGGTGGTAGCACCTGTTAGGGTCCCAGGTCTGGGCAAATAATTACCCTCCCCTCAGACTAGAGAGTAAACACTATAAAAGTGTAAAAATACGTTTTAATACCAGCGATATATTTTTTGAAAAAAAACTATTACTGGAAATATATTTTAGAAAAAATACCAGCCATGCATTTTTGAAGAAAAAATTATTACCAGCAGTAAATTTTTAAAAAGAAAAATATTATCAATATTATCAGCAATACATTTTTTGAAAAAAATATTACCATCAAATCTTGTCGGGATTAAATAAGACATTGAGACTGATATGTCGTAAAAGAAACCAAACAAATATATATATATATATATTGAGACGTTTTTCATTGAATAATTTCAGTTTATCCAATCATGTTCACCGACAAGCTTTTTGGTGTCATTATTAAAGGAAGAGAGAAAACTACTGTGTTGATACATATTATTTTATTCCGAGTACTTTCGACAGAGCACAATGTCATCATCAGTGTGTTGTTTATATTGAGGCAAATATAGTATTGCTCATCATTTTCGAAGACAAAATTGCTTTGTTCATCTGAAAGTTTTTTGTTTTTTTTTTTACTTGTGAAGTGGAGACCGCTGAACTGAGTACTGTAATTGGTTTTACTAACGCTTCAGGGAAGATAACTAACTATGGTTTTGTCGACAATTTTTAAAAAATACGTATCAACACTATTAGTGGAAAAAACTTCGATGTTTTAAACTATTTACTGTGAACATTTTAAAACATTTGTGAAGTATTCATAATTTTATAAAGGATTGCTTTGAATTAGTTAATATAGATAGCTTCGAGAATTTTTAGTTTATGTTTATTATTTTCATGAAATATATAGATTTATTTTAACAAGAATATATATATATATATATATATATATATATATATATATATATATATATATATATATAATTTTAAAGAAAACCAGACAACTTTAACGTTCCATGGTTATAATTTATTCCCCGGGATTTTCTTTTTCCCTGGATCATCTGACCACATTTTTTTGAGGGTAGTATTATACTGATGTAAGGTTATATAGAGAGTGGTGGGATATATATATAAATATCGTTTCCGGTGAGTTGACCTATTAAATAGGTCAATATCTGATCCTTACCCCCTCCCTCACTATTAAGTATTGAAATAAAATAAATTCTTAAAAACATTATAACTCCCCCTTCACTCCCTAATTTCGACCATGTCTGCCACACTATCTCTCACCACTCTCTATAGAAGAAACGTCTATGATAGAATTCTCAATGAGAAGATCAAGAATATCAATGTAAGGGGCATTTCGAATAAAGCCACGGCATCAATAAGCTGGTAACAAAAAGAATTCTTGTGAAAATGACGTTCCTTTCTAAAAGACAACTCAAAAGAAAAATTCGCTGAAATAAGGAACAAATAGGCAAACGTTTTAAAATTTGACATATGGTGACACGTTAGAAAAGGTTTCGTATTTCAAATCAATGAAAACGAGCAACATAGAATCCTGAAATACCGAAGAATTCTTGAACGTGTCTGCTCAATCGACAAAAATCTAGTATGAAGCTATAATTACAGTGAAACATGTCAAATTTATAAAAGTTTTCCCTTGTGTTCTATATTTAACCACACACACACGCACACACACACATATATATATATATATATATATATATATATATATATATATATATATATATATATTGTCGCCATATTTTGTTTTTATCGTTCTACAGCTTTTTTAACTACTATATTTTCTCTGTCACATTTTCTTTATTCTCCTGTCTCTCCCTTTTTTCTTTTCTTTCTCTCTTGTTTACTCTTACACGGGTTTCTAGGCCAGAAAGCCTATCTGATTCCAAATTAGAAAAGCTTGGCATCGAGTAGATACTACCCTCTGGTTCTTAGTGAAAAATTGCAAAGGGTGTACATCCAGACAAGCAGATCAGTAGCATAGATGGCAACGCCTAATCCCAACTTGAATACCTAGGAGATTCCCTACTACACGCCATGTGAATGTGATGGAGCCAGTAAAGCAGCAAATGCACCGAAGAATAGGTGTTGTGTGCACCCAGGTGCAGTGAATGCATAAATGCCAGTAGGTGTAAAAAGATTATAGATAAACGTCGTTGGGAAGAGCAACCAATTTAATAATGTTGTTCTAGACACCTGCTAAAGCCGATTCAGGTGAAAGCGTTAAAAATATAAAACTGTTTCCACTTGAAGAGACACTGGCTACAAATCATCATCATGGCTGTCCGTTTCTCTGCCTTATCCATCTGCTAAGGACCAAGTATATTTCTTCAACACCCACAGAGCCAACTTCAAGTTTATACAATTATACCAAGGAGCATAGTGCGTCCCATACGAACAGTTTTCAATTCAGAATTTTCCTTCTCGTATATTGGTTGTCAACCACAGCTAGAGAGTCCAGTCTGCGTTATTATTGAAACCTTAGATTGAGGGATAAGAAGTGAATACATACTCTTTCAAAAGCAATTTGTGCAGAAGTTAAATTAATGATCTCGAGTGGAGTCCAAACTCGTTTTGCCAATTTTTCGATCATTATCTCTAACAATTACACCAGCTGCATATCCACATTATTTTTAATGGTAAAAAAAGCACTTCAGACATATTGCAAAGAAATTTAAGAAGGGAATCTTGATTGCCAACCAGATTTCCTCCCAAATTCAAAAGGCGATGTTCAGCCATTTACTCTTGTACTGTTTAAGGACGAACACATTTCTTGTCGATGTTCTGTGTCCACAATAAACACCTCAAACAATGCTATATTCGTATACCAAGAGCAGAAAATATTTCGTATTGTATTTTGTGGAAAATGTTTGTATCTTCCACCTTCAGTGACTAGATCCAGCATCAACAGAAACGTTCGTTTGAAACAACTCCTCGATGTCAGTAAAATTCAAGATTTGATGACCAGAAAAATGTCAACACAAAGTCATTTTTTCTTTTCATTTTTATAACTTCTCTAAAAATTCTGATGGTGCCTACTGCTAATATTTCATCTTTCTCAATATAAGACATAAAGATTCTGTTTCGGATTTCCCATGTTTTGCATGTAAAGCGTTTAGGCCACCTGATAATTGCAACAAGTGGCACGATACTTCTCAAGTGACATAAATCCTGAAAAAAAGAGAAAAGAAACTCGGCCAGTGATTCAATATCTAAAAAAAAAAAAAACGTCTCAGAAATTAAACGAATTATAAATTTCTCAGTATGCTGTAATTACAGTTGAAATAAGAGTTTGTTTGTTTAGTGGCATATCAACTCCTTATGGGTCATTTAATGTCGAAATTTAATTTTCTTGGGAGCATTAGTAATTTTTTTTACAAAAATATATTCTTAGTATTATTTTATTTTATTTTTTCTTTATACCAATGTATGGCTTGGATTTTTTACGATGAAAATGTGTTGCTGGTATTTTTACTATAAAAGTGTATTTGTATATTTTCATAGTGTTTTGATCCCAATTTGGTGGGGTTAACTATTTTCCCATAGTTGTGACCTTAAGAGGTAATACCAACCCGGGTCAGGCATGAAAACAACAGCAATTAAGAGGGTAGTTACGCAATCGTCAAAAACCTCCCCGTCACAGGCCTTAATTCTGGATCTCGTTTACCGACATACCTAGAATGCAAGAGTTTGTCAGCGTGAAGATTTTCACCCTGGCTTCACGCAAATTCCTGCCTTCAAACATTACACATCACGATTGATTTATTTTCTACATTAATTTCCATTCAAACTATTGTCTTTATCTTTGTAGTTATTATCACAACGTTTCGGCCGTTATGTTCTGTGGCCTTCTTCATCTGTTAGTCAATCCGGTTAAAATTCATAAAATTTCAAAATGAAGGGTTTCTTTAATCTAACTCGCCTGGGTATTGCATCCGTAGACTCATTGGAAACGGGGCGAGGATTACAAATGAGCAGTGTATGAAAATTCCATAGATTACAACCACGACCGATTCATTAATACCAATCACCGTAGATTAGATAAAACATGTGTCGGCAACCTACGGCACGCGAGACACACATTGGCACACAGAATGATTTTAAAACCCTAAGTTGGCACATAGTTAGCAAAAAGTTGCCGATCCCTGCTGTAAGGTATAAAAGTAAGTTTTGTCAAATAGCCAGTTTTTAGTGCCATTTCATAATTTAAACAGTTTAATATTTTACATATATTTTTTTTTTTACTATTTTATTATATGGTACGTTTAATAATAAGATGCTGTTTTCTCTGGTTCATTTTTTTATTCTTTAAGGTCGGGATCAGCAACCCACGGCACGGGTGCCACACGTGGCACGCCAAGCAATTTCCAAAGGCACGCAACTGCAAATGATATCACGAAGTCCGAACAAATTACTACAACGCAAAGAAGATATTTGTCTGTTTCAATTTTAATATATACTAAAGTATATATACTATATATAAAATATATTGTAGAACAGGTATATTCACCTTGTATAAAAATACGGAGGTGTTGGCACAATGAATGATTTTAAAACCCTAAGTCGGCACATATTTAGCAAAAGGTTACCGACCCCTGATGTAGAGAAAAAGTTAAAAGAACTTCCATTATTTTATTATATGATACGTTTAATGATAAGATGTTGCTTTCTCTGGTGGATTTTTTATTCTGTAAGGTAGACGTCGGCAAGCTACGGCACGCGTGCCACATTTGGCATTACAAGCAATTTTTAAAAGGACACAGTCGCGAATGACATCACGAACTCTGAGCAAATAACTACTACAACACAAAGAAGCTATTTAGCTGTTTCAATTTTAATATATACTAAAGCATATCTATTATATATTACTATATAAAATATATTGTAGAACAGGTATATTGACCTTGACTTGTATAAAAATACATATGCTGTTGGAACACTGAATGATTTTAAAACCCTATCTCAACACATAGTCAGCAAAAACACGGATCGAATAATAGGTGAAGAAGGTCTGTGAGTACAACGACTGAAATGTGATAATAACAACAAAGATGAGGATAATAGTCTGAATGTAATTCATGTAAATGATGTTAACTCCACATCGCAGGAACTCCGACAGAAATCATGACTTTGAACTATGACCCGCTACATCTTCTCATTTGGTCTCGCTGACCACATATATTGGCCATAGAAACAGAGAAGAAAAAAGAAAGATGTAAAAACGTGGAAAAATGAAAACAAAAGACAAATGAAGTGAGTCTTTCGAGACGAGACATCGCGGGGAAAAAAATATAAATGCTTCAGGCAGACGTCACGTGACGGAGAAATTATAGTCCTTATGTGCAAACACCGTGAACGATGGCAACCGACAATCAGACAATTTTGTTTCTCATTGGCTACACCCTCATCCCCTTCAGTCTAATAGTTTGCTATCTCTATTTTCTGACCCCCACCACAACCCTAGTTTCGCCTTATTCCTATCAGCCTGCCAAATTATTATTTCTTTTCATCCTCACTGAACTTTGTGGACACACACACACATTTCTAACGATCTAAATTCACACCCATGGTATTTTATAATTTATTCAGTAATTCAGTCACAATGAGATTTTTTTTAATCCAGCATTAAATAAAATTACTATTATTATTTTTAGGTTTACTAAAAAGTTAGTTTCTTTTAAATAAAAATTAAAAAAATATTAAGTGTTAATTTAATTTTTTTTGTTTTCCATTTAATCAACAACTTCTCAAACATTCTGGATTTACTGAACAATGTATATAACATTTTGTTCTAGCAATTTTGTTCCAATTTTGGGAACCAAATTTAATGGCAAATGACTCATTCAAACTACTAATCATAAAAGGCAGTTAATAATACATTGGGAGTACACTAACATAACTCTGATTTGACTCGAGATTTACAGGATACAGTGGATTAAATGGTAATAGTTATTGTAGTCCATCACAACTTACAAGGCCGTATACAGCAAGAATAACACAGCAATTCTACGGGGAACTCGTTTGGTCTGCCATATTCACCGGACTTTGCACAACTGATTATTACATGTTTTATTCACTGCAAAGCAATCTGATGGCGAAAAAATTTCTGCAATGAAAACCAGATTGTAGAAAACTTTTTCGCATGAAAACCTGTAGATTATTATTCAAAAGATAGCGACGAGCTGCTTGATAAATGGCGACAAATCATTGCAAATAATGGCGAATACAAAAATAAATAAAATGTAATTGTGCTTTAAAAAATAAATAAAGTTAAAAAACCAAAACGGAAATTATTTATGACTGAAACTATTTTTTCTACCGTCTTTTCAAACAGCTTATAATTTAATCTTCATAAAATGTTATTTTAATCTGTAAAGGACTTCATTGACATTTGCCATAACATCGATTGGTCTGCTGTGTCTTTTATGGACAGCAATTATTTCTTTCTTTACGACTTTGTTGAAAAACCAACTTAAGTCAGTAATCTTGAATTCGTTCTACTTAAAACGTATTTCTTTTTTATTTCTAAACCATTCTTCCAATATTCTTGGATTGTTCGTACGATACTTCCGAACAGTCATTTTTAGATATGTGTCTTCGCAACGCTTTGTCACTTTAGGACATCCATACTTTCCTTGCCACAGAACTTGTCACTTGAAATGTGTAATTAGTCTTATGAATTAAAAACAATGGAATCTGAATACTTTCAGACCTTACAACTTCTGAATCTTTAGAAATGACTTCCTTGCAATTTCAACATTTGCGGAAAGTATATCTATTTTCGAAGATATTTTTAAAAAATTATGGTTACTTGCATTATTTTCATTGCCATATTCATTACGTTTCGGCCGTTGTACGCTCCGCCCTTCTTCAGGTGACTGGAATTTCGAACAGAACCCTTTACTTTGTCCATTGGTTAGATTCAGTGACTAGACCCAAAGAGTTGTGAGTTCAATACCAGGCTACAGCAGAGGTGAACCGAAAAACTTACAGAGTTGAGTTAAAGAGAAATAACTGAGACACCCGGAAGAGGCATAGCACGTGGAACTAGAACAATCTACCCTGGTGGTTCGAAATTCCAATCACCTGAAGAAGGCTGGAGCATATAACGGCCGAAACGTTGTGAATAGGGCAATGAAGATGAGGATAACAGTCCGAATAATTTACATAATGCAAGTAATAATAATACCTCATCTCAGGGATATAGACAGAAAAAGATGCTTGTTAAGGTACAGTGTGGCAATACATCGAGATGACAGATGTGTAATGCTTTGTCACATAAGCAAGAATTTAGGCAGATCTTAGCCGGTTTGGTTAATTTATTCATTTTAAGTTTCACTGAAGTCCTGAAAACGCACAAATCTTGCGTTCTTTATTTAGTAAAGAGTTTCTAACAAGAAAGGAATTTCCGAATAGGAGTAAATGATAATCTTACCTACTTTAAAACTGATAGTGATTTACTAAGTGTAGCTTAAATGTGGCACAAGGCCGAAAATATAGGGCACCCAGCGAGGATCGAAATGAATTGATCTCGTGAGAGAAGCCTGCTAACAATTACACCACGTTGACGTCTTCAAATATAAGCATTGCTTAGATGTGGCACAAGGCCGAAAATATGGGACGCCTAGTGAGGATCGAAGTCACTATTCAGTCGTAAGTAGCCTGCTTTAAAACGGATATAACTTACGAAGAACAGTGAAACGATGAGGTTAAATTATTTTCGTATTTTCTCAAAATACCAAGAATTGCGCAAAAGCAGTTCTTAAAAAAAAAATACATTGGACCTCATTTATTGTTTGCTTTTATTCAATGTTCCGGATGCAGGCAGCATTAAAAGGGAATTGACTTTCCTATTTCGTGCAAGGCTTAACCAAAACATGATTAAGATAATCAGACACTGAATTACGCACCATCTGTAATAGCGGATTTGGAGCTGAGTAAATCCAATAATATATCCAGAGCATCAAGATGAATAGACACGCAACCTAACCGCCAAATACTCCATCATCAAATGCTCACTGATTAGACTCATTTCATTTGATTCAAAGCGTCCTCGCCATAATTAAATATAAGATAATAAGCAATGAATTGAATCTACCGTAAAGACTCAGCTTTAATATTCAAGAATAATTGGAAGTAATAAGTAGTTCTTCGACGACTGGAATGGTGCTAATCTTCAAAGAAGTAAAAGACATTAGACATACGTCTTCATTGTGACTCAGTGTGACTTGTTAGTTTACGTGGTAAATATACAAAACAAACATTGAAATATCAAAATAATTTTTAATTTGTTGGTTTTATGGAATTTTAAGGGCTTCCTGACGCTCTACAAAATACAGATTTATTAAATAATTGGAAAACAAAGTGTAAAGATATCTATTAATACGTTTCACTCTCTAAAAAGTTTTAACTAAGCTAATGTTTTTATTGATATATATATATATATATATATATATATATATATATATATATTAAAAAAAAAAACAAAAAACAGACTTAACTATATATATATATATATATATATATATATATTACTACCAGCAAGAAGAAAATTATTTTTCTCCTGATGATGGCCATGTTGGCCGGAACTAGTCGAGGAATCTAAATGAAATGATAATAAAAACGAAGGAATATTACTATACAGCCCAGTGTGTCGGAAGATTTTTTTTTTATAATTTTTTTATTGTTCAATATATATATATATATATATATATATATATATATATATATATATAAGTCAGTTCCTTCTTCGTCTCCGAGGCAATTAATTAATAAAGGAAGACTTTTTATTGAACTTTAGAAAATGAAATATACTCTTTTAAGATGTAGGCGATCATGTCTCTCTAAAACTTCATTCCGTATCTGTAAATTGTGAACACCTGTCACTTTTCTTGGAAAAGGTATTTGTTTTCTCTTACCTTCTTTACGGCTTTGGATTCATAGTGGTATTCTAGAAGCGTGGTTGACCTACCAAAGCTACAAATAAATAGAAAATCGGCCGTACCGACCCCAGTTCTCATCCTCATTGACGATTAACGACACAAAAACTGCTTTGTTAGTTTTTTTGTTTTTTTTTTTAATAAAAAAATAAAATCTTCCTATAAACTTTAAGAATCCCAGAATGATGAAGTAGTAAAGCTACGTTGTACTTTTCTGGAGGAACGCGTCGCAATAACCAAGAAGAATTTAAGAGAACGGCACATCGACAGAGACAAATGCTTGCGCTTACAATTACATTATTTTGCCCACGCGAAAAAACGATTGAATACATTTCCACCAGTTAAATATAGCAAAAAGATTGATTATTGCCAGAAAGACTGAACATTGACCCCGATGTCATTATCATCACAGAAGATATATTCTTTATTCGTACCGAAAGTCCAAAGGGTAGGTGTACCAGTATCACTGATGGCTTTTTCGGTTTTAAGTCAACGACGACCCCACTATGATTAATTAGACTCCTATCGAAAATGACGGAAATGTATAAAAAACAACGTTTACAGTACATTTCTCTGAATTTTGTCTTTGTTAATGATGAATATGTTGCTAAGTGGTTGATGACAGACAAGAAGCAGAAGACGAACAAAAAGAAAAAAGAAAAGAAGAGAAAAAAGAAGAAAAAAAGAACGAAAGAAAAGAAACAAAAAAGAAAGTAAAAAAATACTGAAGAAAAAAACAAAAAAAAAACAGAAGAAATAACAAAAAAATTAGGGAGAAAAAGGAAGACAAAAAAAGAGGACGGCAAAGAAAAAAACATGAAAAATGGAAGAAAGAAAGAAAGAAAGAAAGAAAGAAAGAAAAGAAAGAAAGAAAGAAAGAAAGAAAGAGAAAACAGCGAATACAAATAATTCAAAGAAATACAAGAAGAAAAGAAAAAAATGACAGGGAAGATTAAAAAAAGGAAGAAATCAAAAAAAAAGATAACTAAAACGAAAAAAGAAAGAAAAAAAAAGAAATAAAAAAATAGTAAGTAAAAAAGTGAAAATAAAAAGACGAAAAATGAATGAAGGTGAAAACAACGTAGAGGAAAAGACGAGATAAAGAATAAAACGAAAACGAAGAGGAAAGAAGAGACAAAGATGATGAAATAAAAGAATGCAAAGATTCAAATAAAGGAAGAAAAAAGAAAAGGAAAAATAAGGATGCAAAGAAAATAAAGAAGAAAAAGGAAAAACAATGAAAACAAAAAAAAGAAAAGAAAAAAGAAAGAAAAAAAAAGGAAAAGAAAAAAGAATGAAAATAAAAAAAACGAAAAGAAAGAAGATATAAAAACTGGAAAAAAAGAAGAAAACGACAAAGAAGAAGAAAGAAAAAGAAAAAAGAAAAGAAAATAACAAATACAAAATGAGAAAAATGTATTTCAAAGCGACAAATATGAAGTCGTTTTGTCTCTAAGAAACGTTCAAAACACTGTAACCCAATGACTGATGACAAAAGTTAGTTTATTTTTTTCTTTATGTTTATTTAGTTGACGTCTTTATTCTAGTATATGAATGATTTATAGCTTCCACCAAGACAACATTTTTTCAGTTAAAGCCCGAAAAAACATGTTTTCTTTGATTTACCAAAATAATTGTGTCACTCTCATTACTTTAAAATAACTAAAATAAAAGCGTACGTAAGATTCCAAAATCTCTAAGGACATTTAAAAGACAAAAAGGACGCATCTTGAAGACTTGTGAGAAGAAATATTTATCTCTACTATGTTATGGCAGGCCACTGACCGTCCCTCTTTCTGGCAACACCTCCCAATTGCTCTTAAAGTGGCAGAGTCATGTCGGATGGCAAAGTCACCTCAGCTTCGTAAATGAGTAGGTTACCTTTCACACACACACATACACACACAAACGCGCGCGCACACACACACACACACAAACGCGCGCACACACACACACACACACACATATATATATATATATATATATATATATGTCTGATTGAATACATTACAAACATTATATCTGCTTATTTTTATCATAATCCTTTCATATCCACGAATATGTCTCCATATATTACAATTGAAGAGAGCAAGAAATGCACTGTAACTGTGAGAATAACTTTTATTTCCCAAGTACTTTCCATATTCGTGGCTATGAAAGGATTATGATAAAAATAAGCAGACATTATGTTTGTAATTTATTCAGTCATTAATGCCGAAAAGAGAATTTTCTGCCTAAATAGACACACACACATGAGTGCGTGTGTGTATGTGTGCATATGTATGTGTGTGTGTGTGTATAGTCGGCGAGGTGAGTTCAAATTTGAGATTAGTCTGTTGCGTTCACTTTCACACTGAGAAAGGCAAGAATTAATCTCTTTTCACTCCATCCATGGATTCAATAGACTAGACTCTTTAAAATTTGGGTTAGAACAAAACATCTGAATAAAAAAAGTGAAGGATATAACTGGAAAGCACTTCACTATCAAGTGCAAGAACACTTGGCAATCCAAATATATTAAAGAAAAGGAATCTGTAAAGACATGATCGCTAACGTATAAGTGTCACATTTTCCGAGATATTTCAGTTTTGTACTTGTTTAATTTTGGTATCGCCAATTTTTAATTCGCATATTAGGCTATTTGTTTTGCTGGCAACCATGTTTTGTTTGCAACTATGTTTTGCTGGCAACCATGTTTTGCTTGAAACTATGCTTTGCTGGCAACCATGTTTTGCTTGAAACTATGTTTTGCTGGCACCCATGTTTTGCTGGAAGCCATGTATTCTGTCTTACAACTGATGCTTAATTCTTTCTTCTCGATTTCCTTTACTACATTTTGTAGGAGTTCCTTCAACTACATACAAAAATATTATGGAAATGATCAGAACCAAAAATTATCATCACAATAATTCTGAAGCATATAAGAGGAATTATAATAACCGTTCTTTACAAGATGTTGGTGAAAACTCCACAATGTTAAAAAACGTATTTATGAACATAAAAAAGATCTACATGATAATTTATGCAATGAATTAGTTATACTCTGATATAATATCAAGCACATCTTCGATCTTAAAAATGCTTCCCTTATTAAGAAAGAAAATAACTCCCTAAGACGAAAAGTTATCGAATGTGCATTCATAGGTACCACACTAACGATAAACATACGTCATAGGTTGTTTTTATTAACAACTATATTTTCTTAATTATAGGAAAAAAGTACAGATTTATTTTAAAAAGGCAATAATAATAAGAATAATAATAATAAAAATAAAAAATGTCTTCTTATTGATATGGCAGTCCTTGCAGACTGCAAAGTAATTTTCATGATCTTCAAGAAGCTAACAAAATACAGGCTCCTTGAAATAGAAATGTCAAAAATGTGACACATGGAAACATCAACAATCCCTGTTGTAGTTGAAGTCCTTGGATTAGTTGGAAAAGATTCTAGTCGACACATTGAAGAGATTCCTGGAAACCCATGCCTTAAATACAAAAAAAAAATTGCTCTCACCCACATATTACGAAGAGCTTTATCTAAATAAAAAATATATGTCTTTGTTATTTTTTACATTTTTGTTGCTGTTGTTGTTGTTTTTTGATTATTTTTAATTGCTCAGTGGAAAATGTCATGATGCCATTTCTGACCTTAGGTCTCTGGTTGGGACCCGAAAAGAAATGAGTACACACCAGAAATCAAAGGAAATAATAATAATAATAATAATAATAATAATAATAGCATTATTTCACTTTCGTTTTAACATTCCTTAATGTTAAGAGATTTTTGAATAATTAAAAAATTGTCTAATTCAAATTTGAATGCATAATGTTATTTTTTCACAACGATATTTTTCTGTGTGCAAATACATTTTTTGTCAATAAAAGTTCTATATTTTCTCTGAAAAACTTCCCCAAGGATAGAAACACGTTGGCATAAAACGTTTCCCTCTAGTTAATTCTTTTCTTGATATATATGTATATGTGTGTGTGTGTCTATATGCGTGTGTGTGTCTATCTTTCTGTGTGTGTGCGTGTGTGTGTGTGCGCGGGCGTGTGTTGTTCCCAATCGATAAATCTAGATGTTTTGGCTGGTCGGTCTCAGAACCTCGCCAACGGTCAAGGCCAATGTAACTGATGAGTATATTTAGTCTCGTCTAGGCCACGTGACAGCCTATGAAAGATCGACTTGAATCGTAGCACTGCTTTGATTTTTCGCCATATTTCATCCTGCCAACGAAGATGGCCGGAACTACAGTACGTGTCAGCACGAGCCTAACATATTGGCGGGAAGTATCTTGCGTTGCATGCTATTTTGGTATTTGTAAAGCATTCGATTATATTTCACAGGTAACTGGTAACGGGAAATCACAAAACAAGGTTTTTTTGCTATTAAAGACGATCTCTGAAAGGATCTGAAATAGAACAGTCTGGGAACAAGTCAGAAGAGTAACGAAGACACTAAGGATTAACTCTTCTTCTTTTATGCGCCGTATTCCTTCAGGACATGGCCCTCGACAACTTCCTGTCCTATAGCTCTAAACAATGCCTGTCCTCTTACAATCTCTGCCCACTCCTCTTCTGCGATACAATTACACAAATTTGTTAGGTAATTTACCCTCTGCATCACCCTGCCCTTCTTGCCATTAATATCTCATGTGAATATTAAATTCTCCTAAAAAATTTCAGCTGTCTCTTTCTGGTTCTAAACAGAAGTGACATTTTATTTACATTTTGCTTAATACATTCTCATTGCTCTGTGGAACCACATCTCTATTGCAATAAGTCTCCTCTTCATCTGTTAGGAAATTCTCCAGAATTTACTGCCATGTATGAGAATCAATATTACAGTTGTTCAGCATTTTCTTGTCTTTTATTGAAAGTTTTCTTCACAATTCAATGTCCTATTTCTTTACCTTCTGTGATTTGTTCTTGTTCGATTCAGACGTTTCGAGTCGGTAAATCGCACATTTTGGCCTGTCTCTTTTGCTTACCATCATACATTCAGCCATTATATAGCTTTTTTTTTTAATCGTGTTCACCCTCAATGAAGACGGTAAAGCCGGCCAGACGTGAGGGGTTACTGGACGTGGAAGAGTTAGAAACAGGAACAGTTACTAGACAACGATAACAGAGGAAGAGTAATCAGAAGGACATCAGATAGCGACTGACATTACATTTAAATTTTTGCTCATTAAAGATGGTTGGAAACCAAGGAGCCGGGAGGGAATTCCACAAGAGTGAAAAGAAACTGTCAATATATAATTTATGGTTACATTTAGCTAGCTCAACTATAAATTGATGGGACCTTAGCGCCAGTCTAGTACTGCACTTAAATTCAAAGAGTCTAAGCACTATAGAGATGTGTTCTGCCGAACAATCACCTATAAAACTATTACGGCGATGGGAAATTGACTGAAGATGCCAATGATATTGCTGATTCTTCATTGGATTTTATCAAGGAGCTCTAGATATATAGCAGGAGCAACTTGACCATATGTAGCTGTTGGAAAATGACTGAAGCCGAGGCGCCAGATCGGGACCAATAATATTGCAGATTCTTCTTTGGATTTTATCAAGGAGCTCTAGATAAAGAGCAGGAGCAACTGGACCACATGTTACAGCAATATTCTAAGAATGTTCTTTCTTGTCTTTTTCCTTGGCTGTATTGTTTGAGAGTTCCTGAAATTTTCTTTCAGTGTTTGCCATCAACTTTTTGTTATCTACGTATATTGTTTTCAAGATTGTGCCCACGAATACTAAATCATGATAGTACCTCTAGTACTCTTAGTATTATTTTGCTGCAAACATTAAATAAATCTGGTGAAAAGAAGCATCCTCATCTTACGCATCTATTTATTGTTGTGTCTTTACTCATTTCATTTTTTTATGTACGATTAATTTGGGAAATATATTAGAATAACCCAAATCATATTCTGGGAGAAAACCGCCTGCATACGGATAGAAACTTCAGTTCGACATTCCAACCACCTGAACAAGGCCGGAGCGTACAACGGCCGAAACGTTGTGATTAATATGGTAACAAAGTTTAGGACCATAGTTCGAATAATGTAAATAGTGTACATAATACCTCATCTCAGAAATATAGACAGATACTGAAAGGCCGTAACGTTGTAATAAATATGGTGACAAAGATGAGGACCATAGTCCGAATAATGTAAATAGTGTACATAATACCTCATCTCAGAAATATAGACAGATACTGAAAGGCCGAAACGTTGTAATAAATATGGCGACAAAGATGAGGACAATAGTCCGAATAATGTAAATAGTGTACATAATACCTCATCTTAGAAATATAGACAGATACTGAAAGGCCGTAACGTTGTAATAAATATGGTGACAAAGATGAGGACCATAGTCCGAATAATGTAAATAGTGTACATAATACCTCATCTCAGAAATATAAACAGACTGAAAGGCCGAAACGTTGTAATAAATATGGCGACAATGATGTGGACAATAGTCCGAATAATGTAAATAGTGTACATAATACCTCATCTCAGAAATATAGACAGATACTGAAAGGCTGAAACGTTGTAATAAATATGGCGACAATGATGTGGACAATAGTCCGAATAATGTAAATAGTGTACATAATACCTCATCTCAGAAATATAGACAGATACTGAAAGGCTGAAACGTTGTAATAAATATGGCGACAATGATGTAGACAATAGTCCGAATAATGTAAATGATGGACAATTAATCACCTTCGACCTTTTAGCTGGAATCAGCCACGTCTCATTTCGATGGCATCCATGAAGTCAGATTCCACTTCTGCCATATCTCATCATTGCACTAAAAGGCGACTGGTATGAGTCCCTGTGAAGTCTTTGGTGTCCTGACCGAAGGGACAATATTTATCTATGCACGCACGTACGCGTATAAAGCAGCATTTTTAACCGACATTTGTGTCACAGTCTCCCTACTCTCTGTGGGGTGCATGAAATACCATCGCATCAATTATTGCTCTCCCTAATTATGTTGTTACGCGTCTAATGTGATATTTTTCAAAATGCTCTCCCCCACATCTGAATTGTCCCGTACCAAGATTTGGGCTTTGCCGTGTGTACCGAGGTTTTGCTCGGTTCCTCAACCTTCTATATCATTAAATGCAAAATTGGAGCTCGATTCTGCCACAAATTCTGCGGTTAAATGGTCCCAACTCTAATTTAAAGTAGGTGTTTATTTGACACCTCCACGGAGTCATGTTGCGACACAAGGCCAGTTTAATGTGGAGAACCCGTGTGTGTACACTCGGGCTAAGGACAAAAATTCCCCGAACCTCCGCAATCGTTGTTTGCGAGCACAGATCCCTCTCTCTGGTACAATGAGAAGGTGCTGACTCGGGCATTTGCTCCCCAGGCCTGGGCACCTCACAATGTTATTTTCCTCATTTGCGTCTCTGAGTCGCACTCTGCCCACATACTGAGACACAACTGGGAGATGATAAATAAACGTGTGTAGCAATTTAGTATTTACTCGCCTCCCACTTCCACGAAGTCGGGTTGGGACACAAGCTCGGTTTAACGTGGGGAGCCCGAGTGCGTACACCCGGGCTAGGAGCAAAAATTACCAGCGCCCACGCAACCGTCGGTTGCGCTGGCTTCGGTTCGAGCACTGATCCCTCTCTCTAGTGCAATAAAAGGGTACGCCCTCGAGCAGCTGTTCCCCAGGGCTGGGCAGCTCTCAGTATAATTTTCTTTAGTTGTGACTCAGTCCTATGACGTTGGTAATAATGTTATAATTCAGTTGTCAATGTATATTCCCCTTTTAAGAATTATGTACATTTTTATTTAGAGTGACTGACCAATGAGAACTGACCCAAACATAATTGAAAATACAAAAATTTCTGTCTTTAGTTTGTTTTCTCTCAATTTCTGACGAAGCCTTAATAAAAGTGAAACATGTTAGAATGATATACGTTTCTTATTTGTTCTTTATTTTACATATTGTAATTGGTCAGGGGGGGGGTGACTTTCTGATTTTATCTGCACAAGAAGGCAAATTCAACGCGCGCGGCAAATCTGTAAAATGCCTGGAAACCATACCATGAGTTAACCCAAGTCTTGTGAATGAAATTGAGTAGATGGAACTGTTCTGAGGCTGTCGAGGATTGTACGTGCCACTAAGTACCAGAGAGTTTGACTGTATTGGAATTTTTTAAAAGATTGATCCCGTCAGGTTATGCGGTCCCCCTAAGAAATTGTCACTTAGTTCTAATAAGCATAGTTGCTGCATAAAAAGCAAAGCAGACGTCTGTAATTAGGTTTGGCCATCTTCCCTGGCAGACTAGTGTCCTTGGGAAGAAGTCGTCGCCAGCCTTTTTTATTAATATTACACACACACACACACACATACACACACACTTATATATATATATATATATATATATATATATATATATTTAGGCAGCAATTTTTCATTAATGGATGTTTCATTAAATAATATAGACAATTTTTTCTATTTATTTTAAAATAAATAGACAAAACTTGTCTATATTATTTAATGAAACATGCATTAATGCATATATATATATATATATATATACATACATACATACATATATAAAATGCATATTTATACTTATATATATATGTATATATATACATATATATGTGTATATATATACATATATATATATAAACATATCTATACATATATATATATATATATATATATATATATATATATGTATATGTATATATATATACATATATATATATGTATGTGTGTACACACATATATATATATGTATATATATATGTATATATATATATGCATTCATACACACACACAGATATATATATATATATATATATATATATATATATATATATATATATATATATATATATATATATATATATATATATATATATATATACAGACCAACATCTGCGTACGTAACTGATATGGTTATACTTGGTACTCCTAGAGAAATGCTTGTCGGAATATTTGTGTTTCTCAGGCTTAATTAAAGTTCAGCTTTTTTTCAAGTGTTGCAACACTTGCAATAAGATACTGTCTGCCGTTCTTAAAATTACCAGAATCATTCCTGGAAGAATGTGTTCAGTCGTCCGAAGAACTCTTGGAATTGAAATAGTCCTTATCTAACATGTGTAGATGATGTTTACTTGAGTATCCACGTGAAACACTGAAAAATAAAATATAGTTGATTTTCTGCCCCATTATGACCCAAAACTATGGCATCAAATAAATGCCGTTCTACAATTTATAACTCAAACGATATGCTTCTTAAATCTAATCCAATTTATCTGTTCTTGCTTTAGATGACTAATTTATATATTCATTTTTTAATTGAAATTTTTGAAAATTTTTCGTTTTGCCATTCATTTTCATTCAGATATTTGTGATCCTAATCAGTTGATGACTTTTCGAATTAAATTGCATAGTTGTTCAAATAAAGATATTTTTTTGCCTTGAAAGTGGAAACCATCTTAAAATTTTGATCACAGCTTGGGAGTAAAGGGAATGAATCTACTGTATAAAAGGAAGTAAACAATAATTTTTTTCTGAATTTCTCGGATGTGGAGTTATTATTTACACTGTTTATATTCGGACGATTGTCCTCATTTTTGTTGTTTTTATCACAACGTTTCAGCCGTCGTGTCCTCCAGCTTTCCTCCTCGGGTGTATATCTGAACTAAGCCATTTATTTAATATCTGGTGGTGGTGTGTGTGGAGGGGGGGGGGCTGCACACCATTCTCTTTCCACAGGTCATGTCTTGGGATATCGTCTAGATCTTTATTTAGCACAATTCAGTTATTGCTCGCCTGTTACCACTGAGTTTAAATACACACTGATAGACCCAGGGATTGAATTCACAATTACTATATTACTATATTCATAGACCAACGCTAAAATTGATCTCGTCCTGCTGGCTATATCTATCAACATCCCACCCCCGCCTCTATTTCTTATCCATTACTGCTAAGCTATTGCTCATTCTTTTTCTAAGTCTCTACCGGCTGGCACAGGGATTGAACTCACAAATACTATACCACCAAATTCAAGATCTGATCCCTTAATCGATCAGACTATTTACTTAAAAGTTTGATCATCCCCTTTTAAGGTATAAGCGAATTTAAAAGAAATAAGATAGTGTAGTAAAGCAAAAAAAAAATGACTTTTTATGATTGCTATTTACTTAATAACCATAATTTACTTTGATCACAAGACAAGAATTGTGAGGCACCCGGTGAGGATCAAACTCAGTACAAAGATTGATAAAATCGTTTTTGTTAGTGAGATCATTTCACTTAGTGAGATCATTTTTCTCATTTGGATACAATCATCCAAATGAGTAACGCTTAAATAATTTATAGATAAAAACGTGGACTTTTCATTCTTAAAATAGTACTCCACTCATATAGCCTTGTGCCAGACTAAGCTAAGTTTACTAAACATCAAATGCTTGATATTAAATAACGGCTAGCGAGATATATACGCAGAACATTCTGATTATAGTAGCTACCCCCTCTGTTATTGGATGTCTCTTTTATTGTGGTCTTGTATGACTAATTTTAGTCAATATTACTATACACCTTGCCATAGAGCAGTGGTTAGCAATTTACTCTCATAGACTGTAATGGTGATATTCTACGCATAGATTAGATGTAGCAAATCGTAATTAATATAGCGAGACAAGCTGGCTAACAATTACACCAGGTCGAAGTACCCAGAAATTTAGTAAAAGAACCTTTTTTTGAGGCCCAAGGCCGAAAGTTTGGAGCACCCAGTGAAGATGGAACTCGCTATTCAGTTGTAATTAATCTAACGAGACAAGGTTGCTAATAATTACACGAAGTCGAAGTGCCCAATGATTTTATAAGTGTAGCTTAGATATGGCACAAGGTCGAAAGTTTGGAGCACCCATTGATTATAGAATTCATTAGTCAACTAGACACAAGCTTGCTAAACATGACACCACGTCGAATTGTTCCTCGTAGATGGTAATGATTTGAATCTCATTAGCTGACCCACATAGTTTTTTGTTACGCGCAGTATCGTGAAGAGGCGGTGGAGTAATGGATAACGGCTCGGATTGAAGAATCGGGGAACCGAGTACGAATTCCAATTGAATCTGTAACATTCACTTACGTGCTAATACCCTTGGGAAAGGCATGAATCCTTTCTTCCCTTCCCAGCAGGACAGACAAGGTCCTATAGCCTTGGATGGCAACTGGTCTCCCGCGGAAAGAAATGGCAACCTACTGCGGAAAAAAATCTGCCTTGTCAGTCATGTATCGAAAGATACATCATCACCTAAGCATGTAACACGCATGGCACATAGCTGTGTATTGTAGAAACATTATCTTAAATAAATGATTCTTTTTTTAATATCGTTTTTATTTGTTGAATACAATTCAATAACAACATTGATACAGTCAATCTTAGGCAGACATACGTCGCTAACCTTTTATAAATTGAAATGTTAACTTTGAAAAAGATTAAATAACAAAGCGTGTTTAGTTTACATAAAATACTCCACCCATGATAATAAATCTATTACGTTCTGTATACAAAAAGACGTAGTATTTAAAAATAGAATTCAAGTGACTGAGTATGAATGAAAAAAAGCCAGCAACAAGATGTGAAATAAAAGTTAGGAAGGTTATCTGGTATTTATTTGGGATATTGACATCCCTAAATGATCAACCTTATGATTTTATGCAATTTGAGAATACATTCTCGGTCATTGACGAATCGGGATTGAGACATCTACCCGATTCTTAGGCACCTTACAATGGACAAAAAAAAATAGGACATCTCAAAGGATAATGATTTCCATCTTGAACAGAGTCATTTATTTGTTTTGCGTTAATTGGTTGTTTTTTTTTTGGGGGGGGTTCGCCAGGGCTGTATACGGTTGTGCTTCTCCTATAACTGTTGCCAGCCACGGTTAGAAGGCCGAGTCTACATTGCTATTTCACCAACACCTGCTGAGAAGAAGATACATACCTTTCCCAATGCTATTTATGCGAAAGGGACTGTAACCACATCGACCCAAATTCGAAATCGACTCGCCGTTTTCGTGTCCCGAAATGCTAACCCTTCCACAATGTGCACATTCAAAATTAAATATTAAACAACGATAACACAAAATACAATGTAGTTATCTCCCTTTCCCGCTAGCTGGAGCGCAGCACTTGTGAATTCAACATATTCATAAACTGACACTCACGTAGAACTCATGGTTTAAATCTAAACGAATCCTTTCTTTTCTTTTTTTTTATAGTGAGGGTCGACTTTTACAAGGTCTGAGGGCCACTCGAGGTAGAGGGTTACGTTGGTAGGCCATTTATGTGTATAAGTAAGGGAAATAACGATTAACCCTAGCCTTGAACAGGTTATGATTGTAGTTAACGTGGGGGGGGGGATCCTGTTGGGAGTCGGTCCCACTGGGCAGTAGTTCACGGGAAGAAGCTGCTCGGGTGAAACTTCCTTTTCACTGATAGAACACAGAGGAAATATGGATAGTTTGTTACTATGTATGTGACATGGCGTCTTCTTACCGTGAAAGTTTGATTTGGCGGGACCAGGGAAGATAGCAATAGAGAAGCGATGGGCTTGCCACATCCTACCTGTGGGAGAGCGGTTGAAGGGGGAAGAATAATTTGTTATCCACAAGGACTCGTAGACACTATCTGGCTGGAGAGTGAGACCTGGGCGGCCCTTGCCCAAATATGACAACAATACTCCATTTTCGGCCTGATCTGGCTCTCAAGTAGTAAATTTTAAAAAAAGTTATTTTGTAATGTGTTAAAATACATTTGACTTTTATTTCGCTTATTTTGTTCATCCCAACAACTTGGGATATAAAACAAATAAAATGACATTTAATGAAGACATTTATTTCTGGATAGTTTGATGTGCTTCTCTCGCAAAACTGGATAGCGCAGATTCTGATTTTTCTAGAAATGGTAGATGCTAATCCAATGGATCGATTATAAATATTCTGATGTTTTGATCTACACTTCGTACGCTTATGGATATGGAGAAGTCAAGGAGACACGAACAACCAGATCGACGAAATAATAATCAATAAGATCCAGGAATTCAGTTTTATACTGTAGAGCAAATACAAGTAACGACTGAGGGAGTGGCCACTTTTCCAGTTATATCATAATACCCAATAAAATGACAGAAATTAATGAAAACCAAAGCAATGCCTAAACTACAACACGACAGACTCATGACTGACACAAACTGCAACGATATCTTTAAATGCTTGTTTTTAAACGTTGACAGGAATTATATTATCGTTTTGAAATATTTTATCCTCCCTGTCATTTTGCTCATCATTGCCTTTGGTGTTTGGAATGTTAGAAATGTGCAACTTATTCTCACTTTTTTCATGACGCTATCTCTGTTTACATATACAGCATCTGCTGTTTTATATACACTGAACAGGTATCATTGGTTAATTATTAAGTACACTTTATACAGAGATTCCTCTGCTAAAAGATATTTCTTTTTATGTACTAGTTTTTCTAGTTAAGCTTTCATGTGTTTCTAGCCTTTTCACCGTTGATGATTTATAATGTGTTGTTCACAAGGATAATATTTGCATTAAATTGATGGATTTAATTGTTTATAGTGAGTTTTTATGGCAATATTCTCTTATAAATGACATAATATTCAGCGTGAAAATATTGTTATGCTTTGATCGATTAATATTTTAGTTATATTATCTTTATTAACCTTGGAGATACAATCTACACTGATAAACAAGGCAATAAAAAATATATACATTACATTAGTCTTATTTAATAAGGGCTTTTATATCGAACTATATATATATATATATATATATATATAACTATATATATATATATATATATATATATATATATATATATATATATTGCTCCTCTTTGTATTGAGCTCTCTTTTAAATGAAACATTACGATCTTTGGAATTGTACTCTATTCATTCTCAGCTTACCTATATATATATATATATATATATATATATATATATATATATATATATATAAAAAAACATACTCTTAAGGTGTGCTATATTTATGAGATAAAGTGCTCAATATCAGAGATAGAGCGTGTGTAAATATAAAAGTCAACATTGAAGTCAACACTTAAAGGCGGCAGGCTGTTTCATGCTAGGCGCAATCGTCAGTCGTGTTCGTACACGTGGCCTGATGATTGCTTCTAGCCTGTCGCCTCTAACTGTTGACAATATTCACATATTTATTTTTAATAAATTAGCAGCTAACGGCAGCCAGACATAAATTGGAGCGGATGTAAATAGTTACTTAAATTATACAAACTAGGCATTCTGATTTCTTATAAATAAAAATGGGATGAAGAGGTAATTTAACGAAATGCTAAACAAGTTTTATACTTTGTGAATTCCCCCCCACCCAAAAAGCATAATCAAATTCTAAAGTTTAAGTAAATTGTAAGGTAAAAGATAATTCACTTCTTTGATTTAATAATTATTTTTGTAAAATATCTGACGATTTCGAGTTTTTCATATAAACGCAGAAAACATGGTTTTATATAAAGATCTACATGTCCTTGCCGTCTTTAAAATTTTCCATTCCCCTTTAGGAGTCTTATTATCATCTTTTATACTTCAAAAATATTTAGAAAGTGATGTATTATTTCTGTAAGTACTATTGGTGAAGGACAAGATATGTTGAAACCATCTAGTATTGAACGAATTCTTAGTACTACCAATAAAGAATGAAGATATATATATATGAAGAATCTGATATATATATATATATACATATATATATATTAAAGAGAAGAGAGCAGTCGCAACCGTTTTTGGTTATAAAGTGGAATTTTAAACATGTGTTATACCTTATTTTCCATATTTTTGCTACACTTCATCAGGCAAAAAGTGGTTATTTCCGCATATTATTAAAAGGAATTTATTTTCCTTATGTTTTTCGATGTTTAGCCATTGACTTTTGTGTGTAGTAGTAATCCAAATTTTTCTTGGAAACGTTTCGTCTGTGGGCAAGGGTTTGTAGGTTGGAAAATATTT
>CAHIKZ030001668.1:1105000-1202500 GCA_903632075.3 Acanthosepion pharaonis | reverse complement strand
TATATATATTTAGATGTATTGATATGTTTGTGACCCTGGGTTCTGTCAATACAACTAAGTATGTTAGCTCTATCACCGATATTAAGCGTTTTCCAATAAGTACCGCACATATAATATATTTATACGTGTGTGTGCGTGTGTGTGCATGTGTTTGTGCGCGCGCGTGCATGCGCGTGTGTGTGTATGTGTGTGTGTGTGTGTGTGTGGAGAGAGAGAGAGAGAGCGAGTGAACGGGAGAGTGTTACAATCTGAGCTAACGAGTGAAAATGCAGAGAATTTTTATAATATTCTAAAAAAAAACATCCACAAATGAAAAAATATATTGAAAAATTAATTAATATTGAATTCTGGGAAAAGCGTTTGTAATTTTCAGAAGTTCAGTAATGAATAATTCTTTCTTATTTATTATTCCAGATATTATTTGGATTTCGTTAATCTTAATACTGCTTATCAGTCGATACAATGTTCAGCTTTATCGATCTCTTAGAACACGTTCTGTACTTAAACCTTGACTTCTTGATTTCGTATATTAGTCAGTTGTGTATGTCCTACTTGTCGAGACGAGAACAAATAAAACAAAAACCAAAAAGCAAGCAAATTCTTAAGACCAAATACATAAAACATTATCGGTAGTTACTGGTTAAAGCTTTGAGAAAAATTCGACCACAGAATCAGATTAATATATGCACTAATAAATTCGGTACACCTTCAAGAAAATAGTCTTTTTGTTCTTTTATAAATAGCTGTATATAAATTGCTTTATAATTACTTTTCTAGATATATATCTACCTGTGTTCAAGGAAGAATGAATGTAATTCTAAAGATATACACAAAAAATAAAAAGATAAGTTTCAGGAATGTTAACATTATTTATTGGGATATTATTAGATATCTTTCAGAATACACAAATTTAGAGACGTACACATTTCTAGATAGATATACTGAGGTATAACAACCTAATGTTAAAAAAATGAGCTGATTTTGCCCCACAAATATTTACTTTTTGTCAATGCACCTATTCCAGGCGGGCAATATTAATCATATTAAATGAACATTAAAAATGTTAAATTTCAGATCAAAATCTAGTTGATGGTGATTTGTCTGGCTGCAGATTTATTGATTCACATTTGTTACTTTTGTCTGTGTTCCTATATATTTGATTATCTTTTTAATCATTTCACTTGAAGTAAAGCAATAAAGTCACTAAGATACAAGTCGTTAGTGCGCGTGAGGGAATAGGATAAAAAGAAAACATTTTCAAGGAGAGAATAATAAAGAATAAGAACTAAATAAAACAGAAGATAACGATTGACATTGCATTTACATGTTTAAAGAGCAAAATTGAATCGAAAGCAAGAAGCTGGAAGAGAGTTCCTTAAGCGAGAGAAGAAACAGTTAACATAGAACTTACGGTTACATCTATCAATTGCAAAATGATGAGTCCTGGTTAATATTAATAGAAAAAGAAACACAAACACACACACAAAACAAAAATACTAAATTATTATTTACCTAACGAGTTCTTTCCTATTTTCTGTATATTTTCACACACACATGAACACACACACGCAAACATATATATATAAACAAAAATAAAAATACACACACGCACACACATACACACACACACACACACACACACACATATATATATATATATATAGAAAGATATATAGATATATATAAACAAATATATATATATAAAAACAAAAATACTAAAGAACTTTGTATTATTTATTAACGAGTTCGTTCCTATTTTCTATATATTTTCACACAGATTCATACACACACATACATACACACACACACACACACATATATATATATATATAAATAGATGTGTGTGTGTGTCCTTGTGTCAGTGTACGTCTGTGTGTGCATATGCATGTACACAAAACAAATTATTTGTAAATTTGAAAGATTTAATAAAAAATTGATAATATTTGAGATAATTCTTCCTGCCGGAATACACCTCATATATATATATATATATATATATATATATATATATATATATATATAGTTTTAAGGCGTGCTATTTATGTGATGAAGTGTTTTATATCGGAGACAATCCGTATGTAAATATAAAATATAACATGTGGCTTGATGATTGAGTTCAGTATGAAACAGTTTGTCGCCTCTGAGTGTTGACTTTAATATATATATATATATATATATATATATATATATATATATATATATATATATATATATATATAAGGTGTATTCTGGCAGGAAGAATTTTTTTCGAATATATATATATATATATATATATATATATATATGAACCTAAAGAGCCAGGTAAACGTCAGGAGGTTTTTTTCTTTCTTTGGACTCTGAGCTTGAATTCTGGACGATTGTTTTCACCTCAATTTCTTTTTTTTCCTTATTTTCCCTTTGGTATTGGTTTGTTCTATTACAAGCCAAAATACCTAAAGTTTTTCCAGACAAGTATAACTATTTGTTCATATATATATATATATATATATATATATATATATATATATATATATATATATATATATATAAATACAGTGTTGGAAATGGTGCTAATAATCTATGTGATAATGTCAGGATGAAATTCGGACAGTTTATCGACAACTTCGAGCACAATGCTCAACACCATATTCAAAAACTGTAAAAATATAACATATAATATATATTGTCGATTCTTTTTATGAATATTTACTTTATTATTTAAGCATTAAAATTAATTATTTCTGCAAAATTGAAATACAGTTTTCCTTACTTAAGAAAACACTAGAACACTCAAGAATTAACAACGACAGTATATATCTATAAAATCGGAAGTCGAAATGGCCACAATTGAAAATAAAATAGGAAAAAAAGAGAAAACTCTTAAGCAATTAGTGTAAAGTCAAAAAACGATGAAAACGACATATAACCACGACATATTACATATACAGGCGGACGGGCGCACGCGAGAAAACGAACGCACACACGCCGGCACGCACACATACATTATAAAGAAAAAGCTTACGCCTTTAAAAAGTTCATGTAAAAAAGAACATTATAGAAGTATAAGCCATCAATTGCTGATATCCTTTGACGAGTGGATGGAGTGATACTCGGAGGGTCCACCTACGAAACACTGGAGTCGGGATACTGAAAGTAATATCAATCAGCTAAGAGACAAACCCTTAATATTGTATCTGTCTCTATTTCTGAGATGAGGGATTATGTACATTATTTACATTACTATTGTCCTCATCTTTGTCGCCATATTTATTACAACGTTTCGGCCGTTGTACGCCCCGGCCTTCTTCAGGTGGTTGGAATGTCAAATTGAAACCTTTATTTCGCTCACTGGGGTAGACGGTTCTAGTTCCACGTACCATGTTTAATGGATGTTAGTTATCAGTTATCTCCAATAAATTTCCCTCTGAAATTTCTCCACTGCCTTAACCGGGTATTGAACTGACACTCTTTGGGTCCTGTCACTGGATCTAACTAACGCCTTCATCTACTGTGCCATGTGTCCTTGATGACACATGACACAGTATGTATATATATATGACACATATATATATATATATATATATATATATATATATATATATATATATATATATATATATATATATATTGGAAAAACGAATATTGGTACACATACAAAATAATAACTGGATATGCATAGAAAATACGCAAAATTGATTTAGTAATAATAAATCGCATTTATCCATTTTAATGGGTGAAAAAGTATTCGGACAATACAAAATGCGCATTAACTTCATTTAATAATTTCTAGAATAGCCATTATTCACTTCTACAGCAACCAACCTCTTCTTGTGGCTCTCAATTATTTGTAAATTTTAGTTGGTATTTTGTTCAGTTCTTCTTCGTATATGATCTTCAGATCTGGGATATTTGTTGGAGCAATCGATTGAATTTGAATTTTTAAATAACACCACAGATTATCGATTAGGTTTAAATCTGGAGACTGACTTGGTCATTTAAGGATATTTACATTATTTTCAGCAATCCATTTCGTGTGCTTAGGATCATTATCTTGTTGGAAGATCCAATCAGGAGGAAGTTCAAGATTTTCAACCGAAATCATAAAATTTGCCCCCAAAATATCTTGATATGCTGCGGTATTCATCCTACCATTTCATTTTACTGATAAGTTGCCAGTACCTTTTGCAGAAAGAAAACATCGCCAAGCCATGATGCTGCCCCCACCAAATTCCACTGTTTGTTTGAAGGCATCGCCATCTTTCCTCCATTTCTACACTTGCGTCCAAACAACTCAATTTTGGTTTCGTTATCCTTATGTTCACGAACGAATTTCAACCTGGCATCTTTTCAATAGCAGTGGAGTTTTTTGAGGGGAGCGTGAATTTAGATTGTTCCTATGAATTTCATTGCTCATTGTCCATTGACTCAGATTCTTGATGAAAGCAAACATCCTGCAACTCTTGACGAGTAACCATTGGATTTTGTTTAATTTAACGCACTAACTTCCTCGAAGATCTTGCAGAAATATTCCGCGGAGCAATTGTTCTTGTTTGGTTTTCAACAATTTTGAGATTTTTCTAACTTGAAATGAATGAACTAATGATAGTAAATGAAATATTCAGGTTGTCTGAGATTTCCCGTGAAATTATCTTTTTTCCAGAGCTTAAAAATCAGTTCTTTTTGCGAATTTGTCAATTCTTTACCTCTTGCTGTGATGAAAACCTTCTTTCACGAATCCCAATTACATAATATTATGTTTGCATTTTTAGGCTAAAAATAACTCCTGGTCACATTATTGGAACATTCTAGAATATTCCACTTGAATAATCTAGAGTATTAAAGCAATTTAAAAGTTTTAAAATCTGAAATTTGTATTGTACGAATACTTTTTCTTCCATTAAAATGGATAAATGGAATTTATTTCTATTAAAACAATTTATTTCTGTTTTGTATGCATATTTAGTTATTATGCATCTGTATACAGTTAATAAGAAATGTTTCTTCATTAGTTGGAAATACAAAAAATTAAAAACTTGTATGTGTAAGAATATTTATTTCCCACCCCCCACTACATAATAACAATTTATAATTCGTAGGATAATTCCAAGGGGGACATCAATCCAAAAAGATGTCAATGTTAGTTTTCTCACAAAATGTTCGGTTTGAAGGGATGAATATAAAAAATATTCATGAAATAAATTAGAAACGATATGGATTTTTAAGTTTTTTTTTTCTTGATTTTATATATATATATATATATATATATATATATATATATATATATATATATATATATATATATATAGTTTTAAGGTATGCTATATTTATGGTATGTGTATGCTCAATATCAGTGATAGAGCGTTGTAAATATAAAAGTGGACATTGAAGTATACACACAGAGGCGACAGCCTGTTTCTGCGATGTGCGTTGTGTTTCGCTCGACTTTTTATATATACAGGTCAGGGATGCATTGTGGGTAGTTTATTGTATCATTCTCACGTTGTTTTGGTGGGCGTGGTTTGTTATTTTTTTGTTTATTGACTTAGTTTATATAGTTATTTAATTGGAATAATTTATTTTACTTATTTTGCTTATTTATTTTTATCTTATTTTTATTTATTCTTTTCAGTTTTCGATTTTTAACGAGAGTAAAAATTTGTTTTCGTCACTGCATTTTGAAATGAGTTCTGATCGTTTATTTAGTGGTCTGGGAAAATAATTATTAAAATCTAATCTCTGCCTGGAGGAAAAATTAGCTATTTTGTTTGTTTGTTTGTTTTTTGTTTTCTTTGTTTTTAATCTCTCAGATATATTTAGGAAGTATTGTGCTGTTCGCGTATTTACTATTTGTAAAGTATGTCTTGTGTGCGGAGTTTCTTTGTTTCCACAGTCCTTCAGTTTCTTCGTTATCTGCTGACTTTACAGTGGCTTCGTATATTACATTGTTTTGCAACCAATTTCCGTTTATGTGACATACCTTCTTTATACTGCAATTACACGTGGGTTTAATTTTTTCACTTGGTTTGTTGATTATTTTCCTATAATTATTTGTGTTATATTCTCGGTGAAAATGTAGCTGATGTTTATTGTGTTTTTGTTGAATATATTGTGGGGAGTGCAGGAAGTGTTTGTGTATGAGTTTATTGAATATTTTTCCTACGTTTGTTTTTTACGTTTTTGTTGTACGGTAGATTGAACCATATGTTATTTCTCTTCTTCTTGGCTATTTTTGTACACTGTGGTATGCATGTGAATGTTGCTGGGAAGCTACTATCTTTTAGGGCTGTTCCATAGTCTTCCTTAGTTTCGTTGAATATGGTTTCACCGGAAGAATTGTCGGAAAGCCTGCGGTTAATTGATTGTGGAATCTGTTTGATTATTGATGTTGGGTGTTTGGAAGATGTGTGTATATCCAGTGGTTTATCATTGGGTTCTCTGTATGGTTTATATGTGCCTTTTCTTGGGTTGAAGGTGACAGAAAAAATAAATAAATAAATTGCACCAAAATTATCATGGAAAATAAGGAAAAGAACATCAGCCTACAACAATCAATCCAAAAACTGTAAACTCTGCCTGGAGGTAAAAACAGCTATAATTATGTTCACAGGCCAAAACAAACTACTATCAGGTTGGTGCAAAAATAATGTCCGATTTCTGAGAAGAAAGCTAAAAAAGGAATGTCACAATAAGTAATTTATAACTTTCTCTTTCAGATTATAAAAACATTTTTCGTGATCTCCCGAAATATTCACGCCCATGTTCATCCCATCTAAACTATCACATTTGACATATCTTACTGTATGAGTTTCATAAAGGTGCCAACGCAAGTGCAGGAGTAAAGTCTACTCACTGCGCTTATGGAGACAATGCAATTAATGAGAGAAGTTGCAGGAGATGGTTTTCCCGTTCCCGAAAAATAAGGTCGTCCAAAAATTCTTTATTCAGAAGAGTTGGAAGCTCTTGTGAGAGTCAATTCCACTATTGCCTCTAGGGAACTTGCAGAACAATTTAACGCAGTTCATACAACCATGCTACGCTAACTAAAAAGGATCGGAATGATTTCAGTGGTTGGGAAATGGGTCCCACATGAACCAAAGAATCTGTAACAGTGTGTTGCTTGTTGTGAATCATTGCTTTCACGACACCTTCAGGCACCATTTTTAGGTAAGCTTGTTATGGTGATGTGAAGTGGATCCTTTGCTATTATGTTAAACACCGCCGATCATGGATCAGTCGAGGAGGAAGATCATTTCAACAACCAAGAGGAGGACTTCATCCAACGAATGCCATGTTGTGTGTATGATGGGATACTGAAGGGACTGTCTATTACGAACTGTTAACGGTCCTGGGTATGACGACAAACTACATCCAATAGCAAGGCCTTTGATTAGGAGGTTTTGAGGAGCGTGGAACTGACTCTTAATTGCTGATGTTCCCAGGTTCATTGTGATCCGGGGTAGTAGCACCTGTTAGGGTCCCAGCTATGGGCAAATAGTTAACCCCTAAACGGGGGTCAAAACACTATGAAAGTGTAGAAATAGCTTTTAATACCAGAAATACTTTTTTTGTAAAAAAATATTACCAGAAATACATTATTACCCGCAATACATTTTTGACAAAAAATATTACTAGCTATACATCTTTTTGAAAAAATGTTACCGGCAATAGATTTTTGAAGAAAAAAAATATTACTGGCAATGAAAAATTTTGTCGTCAGTAAATAACCCACTGAGGTCGATATACCGTATAACAAAACAAACCAAAACCTTACCCAGGGTGGTAGCACCTGTTAGGGTCCCAGCTATGGGCAAATACACTATGAAAGGGTAAAAATAGGTTTTAATACCAGAAATGCTTTGTAAAAAAATATTACTAGCAATAGATTTTTGAAAGAAAAAATATTACCAGAAATAGATTTTTGACAAAACAAAATATTACTAGCAATAAAAATTATATCGGCATTAAATAACCCATAAATAAATGAAAATAAATAAAATAAAATAAATAAGCAAAAACAAATAAAATAAATAAGTCCGTACAAATAAATAATTAAATAAACTAAATATCAAACAAATTAGCAAATCAAGCCCATCAAAATAACCGTTAGAATAATGCAATAGATTACCCACAATGCAATAGATTACCCACAATGCAATAGAATACCCATAATACATCACTGACTTGTATATATAAAAAGTCGAACAAAATTACAACGGACATTGCCTGGCGATTTCGTTTTGCATGAAACAGACTGTCGCTTCTGGGTGTTGACTTCAGTATTCAATTTTATATTGAAATACAGTCTAATCAATATATATATATATATATATATATATATATGGAGATATATATGAACAGGAGAATACAGTCTAATCAATAAATAGAGCAAACTTTAAACCTAGTTTGTCATATATATATATATATATATATATGTGTGTGTGTGTGTGTGTGTGTTTATGTATATGCGTGTGCATTCCAGTCTGTTCATATATCTCTCCATATATATATATATATATATATATATATATATATATATATACAAACTAGGTTTAAAGTTTGCTCTATTTATTGATTAGACTGTATTCTCCTGTTCATATATATCTCCATATATATATATATATATATATATATATATATATGTGTGTGTGTGTGTGTGTGTGTGTGTGTGTGTGTTTCTTTCCAGTTTGATATTTAATTTTCGATGATTTCCCATTTAGTTCATATATATATATATATATATATATATATATATACATACATACATACATATATATATATATATATAGATAGATAGATAGATAGATAGATAGATACGCAGTATATCTTTATTTTTGCAGAATAGGCATATGGAAGAATTTACTTAGCTTTACTAATTCTGGCACAAGGTCATAAGACTGTGGCAACTAGTGAGGATCTTATTCATTTCATTCGTAAATTCTCTAGCTTCCTCACCACTGGTGGATGGTGAGGTTGCCTTAGAAATCAAAATGAGGATTGATTGGCTATGGAAGAATTTACTTAGCTTTACTAATTCTGGCACAAGGTCATAAGACTGTGGCAACTAGTGAGGATCTTATTCATTTCATTCGTAAATTCTCTAGCTTCCTCACCACTGGTGGATGGTGAGGTTGCCTTAGAAATCAAAATGAGGATTGATTGGCTTCTTGCAGCACATGTGCTTTCGTCTCAAAATAGTTTTTACGTTGTGTCTTTTGTCGTCAAACAGTCACTCCTTAGAATTAGTAACATTTCTCTGATCTTCCAACCAAATACTGTCGTTAATATAATTTGTTATTTTTAAAATACTAAGCTCCGTTTAAAATTTTCATAGAAAACCAAGTTTATAGTTGTATTTATGGTAATGCCTATAAGTAAGCGTCTAGTAGCTTAGAGATCTACTTGTCTGATGTGTATATAGGTTGTAGTAAGGATCTTGTGTGCGTGTGTGTGAGTGTACTTGTGTCAGAGCAAGTAAAGAATTTCTGCAAAATTGTGAATTAAATTACGTTTCTTCCCATCAGACAGCTTTTTTTTCAGAATTCATCGTCATTAAAATAAAAAATAAAAAACTCTCTAATTCAACACTTTATGTTACTGCAAATCCTATGAACCGGCATGTTTTAACTTTGCTGCAATTAGTGTCTCTCATCCTTAAGGTTTTCGCTTAGATTCAACCGAAATTTATCATCACCTCGTGGAATAAGATGTTAATACGTAAACTTGGTGACATAGTTACTGTGAGTTCAATCCCTGGGCCCGTTAATACAGACGCTGAATCACAGCAAGCAGTTCTGAAAAGAACAAGGCTTGATATCTCCAGAGATGGGTAAAGAAACGAGAACAATCTACCCCCATGAAATTAAATTACCTGATGAAGGCTGGAGGGCACCTCGGCCGATATGTTGTGATGGCAGCAATGAAGATGAGGGAATTTCCTATAATTAAAATATCATTAATATCAGGTTAAAAGTTAACAACGTGAATTGTCTGGTGAACATATAAGCATGATATTTAACGATATTTGCAAATAATCAAAAGGAAAATATGCAAATATACCAGCCATTAAAACTATTATGGGATAGCGGTCGATTTTTTTTTTTTTTTTTTCAATTATTGAATTTGCTATTCCCTTCTTTAGGTCATTTACGATTATTCATAGTCGTAATAGCATAATAATATTAGTAGTAGCATTGTTACTAATATCGGTACTATAGCCAACTGGTATAACACTCGTAGCAGAAGCAGTAAGAAGTAGTGACACTAGTTCTATAGCCAAATAGTATAGTATTCGTCAAAGTAGAACTAACAGTATAACACTAATATTAACACTGGTACTGTAGTATAGTCGTATAGCACTAGTGGTAGTAGCACAAATAATTACACTGGTACTATAACCAAATAGTATCACATTCGTAGCACTGGTAGGATAGCACTAATAGTAAAACTCGTACAATAGTCTAGTCGAATAATACTAGCAGCAGTAACAATATTAGTATAGCTCTAATAATAACACTGGTACTGTAGCACAAATACTATTAGTAGTATAATACTAATAATAACACTGGTACTATAGTCTAGTAGTATAGCATTGAAAGTAACACTGGTACTATAGTCTAGCAGTATAGTACTAAGTAACACTAATACTATAGTCTAGTAGTATAGCACTCGTACTTGTAGCAATAGTAATAGAGCACTAACAGTAACTCTGGTACTATAGCCAAGTAGTATAGTACACGCAATAGTAGCCGTAGTATTATAGCACTAATAGTAGCATTGGTAGTATAGTCCTTACAGCTGTAGTAATAAAGCAGTAATAGTAACACTCGTACTATAGTCTAGTCGTTTAGCATTACTACGAGTAGCGCTCGTAGTCGTATAGAATTAATAGTAGTAGTAGCACTAGTAGTAAAGCACTAGTAGTAGTAGTATTTATATAGTAGTGACAGTAGTGTTTTTAGTGTTTGTAAAATTGGCTGAAATTCTTTTTTTATTTTTGTTTTATTTTTTTTTGCTAATATTTTATAATCATTCTAAATATTTACATTTATTTTTACCGTTACGGTCGGTTGACTTTGCAGCCATTCACGAAACAGATATTTTCAATACGTTTCTTTGTTGGCAGACGTCGTTTTTATTCTGCTTAAAATTAACGCATTCCATCAGACAGTCGCTGAATAAAAGCTACCAAATAGTCAGGGTGGGGTTGGTTTTTTCAGCAAGATTTACTATTGATAATTATTAGTCAATGAAATAATAGACATTCCTTGTTAATAGCAAACTGACCAACATTATAGAGGAGGAGAGTGTGTTGGAATATAATTGTCACCATTTAAGCTGATATCGTTTGAGGGTTCATATATATATATATATATATATATATATATATATATAAACACAATACCTTCATATTATTACATATTACTTTCTTTTTTTAATGTCCCTGTTTCTTTTTAATCCTCTCCCTTATCTACCCTTTCTCTCTCTTTCTCTTTGCCTATTCTTCTCTCTCTCTCTTTCTCTCTTTGCCTATTCATCTCTGTCCTCCCGCTCTCTCTCTCTCTCTCTCTATCTCTCTCTCTCTCTCCTTTCCCATCTATCGGAATACATTTTTGTACAATTTCAATATTTTACTCATATTTTGTTACTCTCTGAATCTTTTTAGCGCCTTTCTACCTCCCCCTCCCTCTCTCTCATTTTTCTTCTTTCTTTCTTTTTCTCCTTCCTTTCTTTTTCTTCTTTCTTTCTTTTTCTTCTTTCTTTCTTTCTTTCTTTCTTCTTTCTTTCCCTTCCCTTTCTTTTCTTCTTCTACTTTTTTCTTTTCTTCCTTAATATTTTTTTCTTTTTTTCTTCCTCCTCAATCATATTTTATCACTGTTTCTCCTATTCTGGTCTTGAATTTTCAATCATTCCCTGATTCTGTTCAAGAGTCTCAGACACGCACGCTTCGAAGTCGGTCGAGTGTCAATTCAAAATGGCGAACGTTCAGAGCAACCAATCTGAAAAATATATATATATATATGGGAAAACATCTCATCCATGAACTTATCCACGATAACCGTCTCTTGATTATCCATCAGATCCTCCACATGAACAGATTCAAATATGGAGTGTTCCAGAAGATCCTGACATTCCGATCTGACCCGTTATTTTATATAGTGCCAAATATTTTCATAAGTGTAGATTTGAACTGAAATATTTCATTGGAATATGAATGTTCAGTCGATATTCAGTTATGAAGTTTGATTTCAGTATGATTTTCAAATTTTTGATGAGAGTAACTTTGTTAATGAAAAATCAATAACTTTGTTATTCTTTTTACAAAATCCAGAGGTTTTATTTAATAAATCTAAAATGTATATAAAGTTCTAAAACTGAGTTGGTACTTGTATTTTTGTTGAAAGTAATATATTTAATAAAAAGCGTGTGCTATCACAATAGGCTTTTACACCGACATGGTTTTAATATTTTGACGAAAGAAACACAATTAATAAAGCTCAATAGGGATTTCATTCAACACATGGATGGATATTGTAATAAATATGAAGTCCATGTTCTTAGAATGAGATGAGATCCTGAAACGTTGTTCATATTTGTGACGAAACAAAGTAAATACTTTGTGTAATTTACTATAAAGTAGCTTGTAACACCTATTTATCATCTCTCAGTTGCGTCTCTGTCTTTGGGCAGAGTGTACTCAGGGGCGACTCCGTCAAAGGACAGAGGGGCAACTGAGGAAAATTATACCTAGAGGTACCCAGCCCTGGGGAACAGCTGGCCGAGACTGCGCCCTCTCATTGCACCAGTGAGGGATCGGTGCTCGCACCGGGGCCAGCGCAACCGACAGTTGCGGGGGATGCGGGGGCGGCGGGGGCTGCGGGCAATATATGTTCCCAGTCCTGCTTGTCGCACTCGGGTGCCCCACCTTAAAAACTGACCCGTCTTAGTGGGAAAACAGAATAAATAACTAATGTGTAATTTACTATAAAGTTGCTTGTAATGTATCTATTTGTCATCTCTCAGTTGCGTCTCTGTGCTTGGGGAGAGTGCTCCCATTAAACAGACCTTTTGTCACAACCTGCCCTGCTTGTGGGGGGAGGGTGAGTAAATGCAAATTACTATAAATTAGAGTTGGACCTTTTAACCCTAAAATTCATGTGAAAATTGAGCTCCAATTTCGCATTTATTTATATAGATAGAATAGATATATTATTTATTGAGAAAATCTGAAATAAATATATTTTCAACGTTGTTCTTATTTGTGACGAAACAAAGACTATCGATAAAGAGCAGTAAATGTTTTTGTTTTTTTATAAAATAATATATGTGTCATGCTTTCGAGGTGATACAAATTGTTTAAAATGAAAAAATAAAAAAAAAAAAAAACGGAATGTCTATTTCGAACACCGGAATCAACTAAAATAACTTTTGAATTAATAAAACTGTCGGGTTAAAATTAAATCCAATAATTCTTTAGAAACTATATTTATAAACGGAAAGAAAATTAAGATAAAAGAATAAACAGTTTTTCTCAATATTTTTAGTACATTATTTACTGGTTTATAAGAACTAAAAAGATATACGCCCCCCCCCACTGCATTTCACCAGAACATTAAGAAAATTGTTTGATGTTAGTTGAAATGTTATTGAAACATTATTCATGCTCTTTATTTTGACATAAAGATCTTATCAATGCTATAAAAAGAGAATAGGAAACCCCAAAATTCATGTGAAAATTGAGCTCCAATTTTGCATTTATTTATATAGATAGAATAAATATTATTTATTTAGTAAATCTGAAATAAATATATTTCAGAGTTTGTTTTAAAAAGGAACTGAGGTTTTACTGTTTTTACTGTTTTTATTGTAAGGCTTCTATAAAAATCATTCTGTGCGATTTTAGAAGTATGAAGCTAAAGTTGGAAAGACATCGCAACAATAATTAAATGTTTATGATGAATAAAATCAAGAGAATTTTCATAAGAATTAGAGATTTATTTCAAGCAATTTCGATTTTGCAATGAAAAAATGAACCCGCAACAACTCAACAAATGATTCGGGCAATATCAACCGCTGAGACAAAATGAAAAAAAAATGTAACAATTTTTACACAATTCGTCTGGCCTTCATGAAAATACACTTCTCCCAAAAAACGTGTATTTATAAAGAAAATCTAGACGGATATACATTTATACGATTATAACATTTTCTTCGTCGTATGGTGTGTTTTTTTGTTTTTTTTTCTTATTGTAAATTTCTGTGTTTGATAAGTTTCTCAGATAGTCTGCGACTGATTGATATGGGTATTTGTTTGATGATTGAATGTGGATGGTTGGTAGATGCGTGTACGTAAGTTAGGGTGTCATTATCTTTTTTGTACGGTATGTATACACTATACGAAGAAGCACTAAAAGAAAGTGGATACACACAACAACTACAATACACACCTACACAATAGAAAAAGAAACATTATCTGGTTTAACCCTTCATACAACAAAACCATCAAAACAAACATAGGAAGGACATTCCTTTATTTTAATAGAAAAGATCTTCCCTGAAACAAACCGATTAGCAAAAATATTCAGCAAAAATAACGTTAAAATCAGTTACAGCTGCATAAAAAATATAGCACAAACAATAAAAAGCCACAACAAAAAAATAACAACCTGCAATAATGCAACCAAGGATCCTCAATGCAACTGCAGAAATAAAACAACATGTCCACTCCAAGGAAATTTCCAACAAACGAATATAATATATAAAGCCAAGGTAAGTGCAAACAACAGCACAATATACTACATCGGTGCCACTGACGGACCATTTAAGAATAGAAAAAACAACCACGACCTTTAATTCTTCAACAGAAAATACTCAAGCAGCACTACACTATCCACATACATATGGTATCTAAAAGGAAGAAATATTACACCAAGAATAAGCTGGAAAATATTGAAAAAGCACCTGCCTGCTACAACGTTACAAAGAAATGCCTAATTTGCCTATACGAAAAGGTAGCAATAATTTCTCATATCCAACTAAAGAATTTACTAAACATAAGATCAGAAATAATTTCTAAATGCAGACATGAAAACAAATACCTATTATCAGAATTTATACCAAACGAATAAAAAAAATAATAAAATACCAACCAACACTACTACATAAACCACCGTTGACCCTATAAACATGAAAAGAGAAACCACTGACACCATAATACCATCAATAATTTTCTAGTTCAAACTCCCTTCGTAATAATTATAATTATTGTTATTATCATTCCACCATCATTACTACGATCACTTCTACCACTTTGCAATAAATACTTGCTGCTACTATTGTTATTATCATCACCCGCTCCTCCCACCATTAATACCACACCACAATTACCATTGCCGTATTAGTCCATAATTACTACGGCACCACAATTACCATTACCGTATCAGTCCATAATTATACTTACTTCTCCCTCCCCCAGCAAAATTAATATCACCCCATAAATTCTAATAAGTATGAAAAATTGGATTTTCTTCTATTTACATATGCGCAATCGTAAAAAACAACAAGTAAATAACCGGCTTTAAAATAATAACAAAACAGCTTTAAAAGTTAAAAATAATAGCAATTTTTACCTATCATAGTCTTACACAAACCCCATCGTACGTATATACGTGCGTGCAAGAAAATATTCAGCGAACAAAAATAGAAAAACGGTCTGCGCGTTGACAGCGTAATATTCGCTACACAATCCAACATTGAATACAGCAACGTACGTATGTACGCAACGACACATGGATGCGCAGATATACCCAGTCCCACACTGTTTATGTTTGTGTGAGCTCCGATGAGTGAGTGTGCACGTGTGTGTGTCTGCGTACGTTAATGAGTGTACGTGCGTGTATGTATGTTTGCGTATGTATGAGTGTCATTATGACGAAAAAAATTTCACTGCAAATAGCGTGAAACCCAAGTTCACAAACTCACATCTGTCCAACTAAATATGTTAGCTCTATCACTGATATTGAGCGCTTTCCAATAAGTGCAGCGTACATATAATATATAAATAATATATATAAAAAATTGCATATATATATATATATATATATATATATATAAATACACACATACACTAATACACACACACACACACACACACACATATATATATATATATATATATATATAATAATTTTTTTTACATCGCTACACAAACATTTTCATGTTTCGGAACTTTAGATTGTCCCTCATCTGGCGATGATAGATAACTTATGATGGTAGATAACAACATAAGTTATCATAAGATGATAACTTATCATGGTAGAACACACACACACACACACACACACACATATATATATATATATATATATATATATATATATATATATAGAGAGAGAGAGAGAGAGGAGGTGTGTGTGCGTGTATGTCTGTGGTGATAAAATATAATAAAATAAATAAATCGCATTTTTGGAGGCCCCTTGTTCCCAATAACAGCTATACATAACGTCAGCTTAACCGATTCCAAACTTTCAGCTTGCCAAAGAATATCAGGATGTAGTCAAAGGATTTCGAGCTACGACACAGACACTGCATTGGTTCTTGATAAAGATTGCAATAGTCGAAATTACTTGAACAAAAAAAAAGAACAAAATTTGAACTTCGGACAGTTTATCAACATCTCATTCGAAAATTGTAACCTTGCCTATACACACACACACTATACTGAGTACTCTATTGCATTGTGAGTAATGCACCATTGACTCGTATATATAAATAGATGATTTAGCATGAAACAGCCTGTCGCCTCTGAGTGTTAACTTCAATGTTCACTTTTGTATTTGCATACGCTCTATCTTTGATATTGAGCACTTTACCCCATAAATATAGCATTCCTTAAAACTACACACATATATATATATATATATATATATATATATATATATATAGAATTTATTACAGCAAACTGTACTTATGTTTCGAGCTTCAAGCCATACTATAAGTAATCAGCCCAGATGGTCCCGACAAGTTGTTAATATTTATTATTAAATGCATTCTGTCGATAAAAATAGTTTTGGACAAGGAGCATTAGCAAAATTAATGCAGCAACATGAAAAAAATATAGAAAACTGATTTTTTTCAGGGATGCTAATCTATGACCTACTGATTCAAAATTCAAGTTCCGAAAAGTCCCTAGTGAGCTAAATGTTCGAGAACCCAAAATCCAAGATGACCGCCTCTGCCAAGTCGACACTTACAACTTTTTAATTATTTAGCTCACAAACCCGTGTAATACTTCTTTTCCAACTGATTTGATCATGAGAAATCCAATTCTGACCTTATTTTTGAGATATAAGTACCACATGACCTAAAAAAAAATCAAGGTTAAAATTCAAAAATTGATTCCTAATATTTGCGACTCTCTATTGTTTGAGTGTCATAAACCTTGATGAAACCCGAATGGTTCATCAGATTCTTTTGAATCACTCATCCTCACCTGAGCGTCTTCTTACAGGTGTCCCAGATAGTTGAGGATATATAAGAGGAAATATCTCTGTCTAGTAGAACAGGGAAGCTCTGCATCCAGTACATGAAGATGGTCAAACTTTTATTGCTCTTCTTTTGGGAAGAACTTACAGGAAACTGAGAACTTCTCTTGCTGTGTGTTTCAAGAATGATCCTAGTTCTTCGTGCACAAAGGGCATACAACCTATGCAAAGTGCTTAACACTCTATCTAGATCAAATGGAGCAACAACCACTGGTTATGAGTGAAGCCCAGTTTGCCAAGTATATTTCGGGAGGATAGTAGACAATTAGGCGATTCCATAGATTCTGGTCTGGTGACCAAACAAATGAACAAAAACTAATGAAGAATGTTTAATACTAGAGGAGGCTTAGCTCACGGTCAGGGAATAACTTCAAGTTCTCAGTCAAAAATGGTCTGTATTCTGCCGCAAACTACCCCTGCGTGTGCCTCGCTCGAATGTTTCTGAGGTACACACGTTTCTAATACATTTGCTCCCAATGTATAAGCTTAGAATATCTCAACACGCTCTTAATATTTGTTATGAAACGAACATTAATAACAAAAATCAATACGACTTTTATTCAACTGAACTGTACATAGATTTTGCAATGAAATATGTAAAACTAGTGCGGTGTCTCAATATGAGCCGAGAAGCATCAATATTTGCCATGAAAGTTACACTATAAACATGAAGAAGACTTTCATATAACAAGGAGTTTTAACAGCGTTCTCAGAATGTTCCACTAGAATTCTTACACTGTTAATGTTAGTGTAAAAATGAACAATATAAAAAAATTATTAAGGCTTTTAGAAGAATCAGTAGCGTTTTTAGTTAATGAATCTGTCCATGAATTTGCAAAGAAATGTCAATTTTCAGTCTGTTCTCTAATAGTCACATTGAAAGGAACACTGTTCAATGTTCAATGTTTTTTTTATAAAAATCAATAGAACTTTGGTCAATAAATGTATGTAGAATAACTTCCAGCTGTTTTTCTTTACCAATGGATCATTCAAAGAAGCCAATATACGTAGTAACACTTTGTCCGGAATCTACCAATTTGTATGAAACAAATTATTTTTGAATACTAACAAATGTATAGATGTTTTTTTTTCCCTCGAGTAGATGACATTTGAGTTTAGATTTTAAACGTTGTCCAGAATACATCCATTCGTTTCTTAGTTTTAGGTTCTTGCAATAAAATTATTTACTTATACAGGGGGCCGACACTATTTTTCAGACACTTTATTTTTTCAAGTTTTAGGTAGCACAGGCAGTCCTTACTGTTTTAGTGTAATGGCAATAACATTTAAAAACTGTCTCTATACTACAAATGGAAAAGAAGGATTCAAATTAGAAGTATTTTTATTTTATTACAAATTTTCTCATTACACAGGCGACAGTATTTTTCGGACATTGCAGAAAAAATGCTAATAGTTTATGGCAGCACCCTTTTTTTCAATGACTTCTATCAGTCTATCTTCATAATGTTCGTACATATTGATAATAACGTCTATTCGTGTTTCTAGCAGTCTATTTTTTTTTCTTGTATGCGCTGCCACAGTTCAGCCTCTCTGGTAATTTCTGGCCCGTCGTAAAAAAGCTCTGCAAGCATTTCCCATATGTTTTCAATTAAATGTAAGTCTGGACTTCTTGCAGGTCATTCCAGAGTAGTTATATTTGCTTCGCACATCCAATTTTTCACTGATTTGGCCACATGGATGCTGCAGTTATCTTGCTACAAAATAAAATTACTTCCTATTTCTTTTTCTATGAGTGGTAGGGCTCTCTTTTCCAAAAGTTCTCTGTAGCTCAAGCTATTTTGACGTCTTTTTAACCACTCGAGCCACAAGTTTCCATTCGGAAATACCATACCCCAAACCATGACTCCTCCTCCCATCTGTCTCTTGTTGAGAATAACAGGTTCACCTTTTCTCGACCATTTACACCACCCGTCAGGTCCATCGAACTTAAAACGTTTTTCATCAGTAAATATCACTTTCTTGAAGTCGACATGGTTTGTTATCCATCTTTTGGCGCTTCCCAGCCTTGCCTTCTTGTGGTTTCTCGTTAGTGTAATTCTTTTCTTGATTTTAGCATACTTAAGTCCAATTTCGTGTAGCTTTCTTTGTACAGTTCGAACACTGACGTCAAGTTCACACTTCTTCTTTACTTTCTTTGCTGTCACCTTTTCTCCAGATGATAACAACCTCGTAACACTCCTCTTCATTCTTCTTTCTGTTCTCTTGGAATTTTTTTTTTTCCGTCCTCTCTTCTTCTTCTTCTTCCACTCATAGTCTGTACTTAGTATGTATTCAACTGTTGACTTCGGTAGCTTCATCTCAGCGGCGATCTTTTTGGGCCAAACTGATGACTTCTTTTGAATGCATTCTTCTTCAAGATTTTAATACGTTTCCGCAGTGAATGGTAAATATACTCAAATGTAATGGTCAGGGTACAATTTACCTGCAGAAAATTTGCATATTGTAGACGTTCGACGACTAAATCATTAAAAAACCCGGAATTTGTGTCATGCCCGAAAAATAGTGTCGCCTAAGTTGAAGTAAAAATAAAGAAAACATGAAACCAAAGACAAACCCATCAATCAATGTTCATACCATTAATGGACAGTTACTGCTGAACTACCTACTCATCAACACAAAAGCTCTCGGCAAAAAAAAAAAACACCTTTAAGCACACTTTTCAAAGTGTCCCAAAAATAGTGTCGGTCCCCTGTACACAAATAACCATTGGAAATGTATGAAGATATTTCTCTTCAAGCCAAGTGTTAAATAGTAAGACATGTATACGGAAATGTGATTCTCATTCACAAAGAATTGTTAATTCACTCAAAAAAAAAAAGAATTATGCTTACAAGTTAAAATATGTTTCGGCTTTAAATAAAGCGCAAAGGGTTGATAAGACATACAAAAACTGAATTTGTCTATATTTCTGAGATGAGGCAATATGTACATTATTTATATTAATCCCCTCTCCAAGTTCTCCACTGCATTAACAGGGTATTGAACTCACACTCTTTGGGTTCTGTCACTTGATCTAACCAACACTTTTATCCAAATCCTTGAGGACACAAGGCACACTGGATAAAGACGTTGGAGAGGGGAATTAAACAGAAGATAACTGATAACTGACATCCATTAAGACATGGCACATGGAACTAGAACTGTCTAACCCAGTGAACGAAATAAAGGGTTCAATTCGACATTCCAACCACCTGAAGAAGGCCAGGGCGACAAAGATGAGGACAATAGTCCGAATAATGTAAATAGTGTAAAAATTAAATTAATCAAACTTGAAATAATTAGATCAAGTGACGGGTAAATGAAAGAAATATATATGGGAATTAGCGGCGCCTGACCGAATATCTTTTATTGTTGTATCTGTGATTTACTAAGTCTCTCCTACAAACGGGCGTCACAAAAAGAATGACGCTTAGAATACCATCAACTGAAACATGTGAAGTTTTAGAGAAAATCAAAATAAAAAGGACACTTATATTTAACATCAGAAAAAAAGAGAGTTGAAATTTCTAGGGCACATAATGAGGAAAGAGGGCTTAAAAACTGACACTCACAAGACAGTTTGAAGACAAGAGGGACAGTGTATAGCAACTCCTAACCTACCTAACGAATCTTTGTGTAAATGGTTGGAATAATAGGGTTTAGGCGAGAGAGCAATAAGACATAATTTACTAAGAACTATAAAGGATAGGATATAGTGGAGAGCTATGTTCAATCTACGTTCTGAAGTGTCACAGCACATAGGAAATAATGATGATAAAAAAGAGAAAAGAATTATAAAATTTCATTAGTTAACTTTTCATTTACTTCCATGAGATCGTATTCTGATTTTCTAAGCGTAGCTTAAATGTGGCACAAGGCTGAAAGTATGGAGCGCCCAGTGAGCATCTAGTGAGGCAAGCTTGATAACTATTAAACCACGCCGAATCCTTATGCTAGGGTCTAATTATTGTAGATACTGTCTAAATTTTAGTTCGTTGGTTGATTTTGTGTAGTGGCATATCAACACCTCTGTGGGTTATTTAATGCCAAAATCTAAACACAGTGTAACCCGGATATAAGAGAGTTGTCGGAACCGGAGAAGAAGTCTCTTATATCCGGGTTTCTCTTATATCCGGGTTTGGTCTATTTTATATACATTAACACAGGCTCTAATTTGGGACCAGAGAAAATCTCTCTTATATCCGGGTTTCTCTTATATCTGGGTCTCTTATATCCTGGTAACACTGTATTTTAAACTCAATTTCATGCCTTCAACCCCAGATACAATCTATTGTTAGTCATTTTTTATATAAAAATGCATTGCTGATATTTTTTACTATAAAATTGTATTTTGTACTTTCATTATATGGGTTTGTTTTTTTGTGGGGGGGGTCCGTATTTGCCCATAGCTGGGACCCTAACAGGTGCTACCACCCCTCAAATGTTATCGGTCGGGAATTTTCAGCCATACTTCGAGTAGTGTTCAACATCTAGGCTGAGTTAGACGTGTCGTGTTTGCTATATTCAAAATCTTCCTATATATACGTTTGGTTAAAAACCAGTAATTTTTGTTTTTATTTACCGTATTTACGGCATATAAGACGCACTCTTTTTTTTTTTTTAACTAAAAATAACTTTTAAGATTCACCTGCGTCTTATATGCCATTTGTAGTTTTAAAATTCTTGATAGTCGGTCGAAATTAGCTACCAGGCAACTCTTATTAGTTTAGACTTTAGAGTAACTTTTATATATCTATTGTCATTATTTAAAAGGCTATTATGCAGATTAAAATTGTTATCATTGATAATATTCATTATATTAATTTCATCACGTTTAATATTAGTACTTTTTTTCACTAAAATTATATGTAACAAATTCAAATTATATCTTTGTAAAATAGATTTGTTTCATTAATATTTTTCTTACGATAACTTCCGGTTGCATTTGTATAAATACAATCAGAATTTTTATATCCTAATTATTCCAATAAGACGTTTGCAAGACGCAGGTTGTACAGATCATATAAAGGATATAATAAAGTTTTTAGACTCATGTTCTTTTTTTCGTATTATTTCTCGTTTAATTGTAATCATGGCGTGTTTAACCAAAATAATACCTCATAAATATAACCTAAGCTATACCATTTAATAATAATTTTACTAATTAGTAATTTTTTCTTGATTTGCCCTGCTGAAATCGGGGTGCGTCTTATACATCGTCAAATACGGTATTTTACTTCAGTTTGAGGCGGAGTTCAAACATTGTTCTATGTATGCTGAGCTCTTTCGACAAGGTTCATAATCCATTATAGAAAGTTTATTTTTAATAAACTGATAAGGGTATGCCTAGAATAAGGCTTGATGCTTCTCTTTATATTTAAATATCACAACTTCACGCGTTAGCGGTTGCCCAGTTGGTTTTTTGTTTTTGCTTTTGAAGCTTCGCAATCTTCTTGCGTCAGCTTGTCATTTTTTTTAGTCGTGAAAATATTTGATGCTTCTTCTATCTATCTATCTATCTATCTATCTATCTATCTATCTATCTATCTATCTGTGTGTGTGTGTGTGTGTGTGTGTGTTTGCGTGTGTGTTTGCGTGTGTGTTTGCGTGTGTGTGTGTGTGTGTAACGCTCGTCATCGTTATGGCGTCGCTAACGAACGAACATTGAGGAAGGCGGTATCCATCTGTTGCCTACTCCTTCATGGTTGACAAAGCTTTTATGGGACATGACAATTTTTACGCAAGGGTCACAGAATGAAAGTCTGGTAGCGGGAAATATTTCCAATTATAGCCCGGCTGTCTCATCTCTTCAGCACAGATAAATAGGTTTTTTTTTTTATAGGCGATAATCTTCCTTCAATATACGGAGGCAAGCCATATGTCGAATACCTACAAAGGATGGCTGAATGGATTTTGACCTGACTAAGAAGAATTTCCTTTCTTTTTTTTTTTTTTTGGTCATTTAGTCAGAATTGGTTTCTGACCGAAAACTTTTCAGCAGATGTTGATAAGTTGTCACAAATATTCATGAATCCCGACAGTGTTCGAACTGAGGACAATAATTTCGAATGGAGGTTGAGCACAACACAGACTTTCTGCAACGGTGTTTTCATTTTTTGGTGCTGAGACTGATAGCGTTTTTTAACATTTTTTTGTTTCAATATACTAATATATATATATATATATATATATATATATATATATATATATTCATGAATTATTCACACAAAAAACAAATGCAAAGGTTAATGATTTAATTGGCGAGAAATCCATCGTCGCAAACAATTCAAATAATATACAAAATCCTCCGAATCCGTTATGAATGAAAAGATCCTTGTTTCTATAAATTTCTGCCGCATTAGTTCTTATTTTTACTACAAGCTTTCGTCTGTTCCTACAGACATCTTCAGATGTGGAATAGATGTTGTTCTTGTTTTTTCTCTTAGTAATAAGAGGACAACGAAAATATATGTATTGTTGTATCCGAAAATGCTATTGGAAATGAGTTATTGTTTTTGGAGCGTGCATAACGGATTCGGAGGTTTTTGTATATTATTTGAATTGTTTGCGACGATGGATTTCTCGCCAATTAAATCATTAACCTTTGCATTTGTTTTTGTGTGAATAATTCATGAATTTGTAAATTGATTGCACGTTTATCGAAATATATATATATATATATATATATATATATATATATGTGTGTGTGTGTGTGTGTGTGTGTGTGTGTGTGTGTGTGTCGTTCGCAGACAGTACAGCTTCGCTGTATCACAGCTCCTCAGTAAGACTAGACTTCCGAAAACCTCAAGCCAGAATGGAAACCCGACGAATTTGATGTCATTCGAAGTTTCTACTCCTAAGCCATCAGCACTCGGCAGAGAGAAACTAGTTAATTCTAGCGTATTTTATTTTTTTTTTACGAATGTAAACAAACCCCAACCAGCCAAAGTTATCGTATTAATTTTACCGTTGAGCTTTGCGTTTTAGGCGGCTGCTGTTTGTAGAATTAGGCAGTTTCTCAACAGTGATCAATTGAAATATATTTTCAAGAGCTTAATATTGTCATTCGCAGTACAGATGGAACAGATGAAAGTACTTTAAAAAAAAAGACCTTATATAAGTTGAATTTATTAAAAACAGGGATCACAACATTCATCTAGAGGTTCGTGGATTAATGTAATTTAATAAATTTGTTTGCGAAGATGTATTTTCGCCATTTATATCATTAACTTCACTAATCTGTTTTTTGAATGAATGATTTGTGTAATATAAATTGAACTGCACCACAGATTTGATTTAAAAAGAACTGATCCGACGTGCAACTTCTGGGATAATAGCTGCGACATTACTTTATTTATTGAACAATTTAGTTCATGCTACATCGACTGAAAAAACTACTGCAACAAAAGAATTCTCCAATTACCATATTAGTAAAAAAAAACAAAAAACGCACTCTCTTTTAAATTTTCAAAAAATTCAACTTTTAACGTTGCGACCGCATGCTCCAGAATTTCTTACATTTAACAATAACACATTTCTAAAAAACACATTTCGATTCACATCTAATCATTCGTGTCCCGTTATTACCTGGATGTATTTAAAAAAAACAAAAAACAAATCAATTTCCATGACTGATGATGTCTGTATGAACAGATGAAAGTACTCGCAGAAAAAGACCTTATATAAGTTGAATTTATTAAAAACAGTGATCACAATATAATTTGTAAAAAGTATTAGAAATAAGTAAATCTATATATTTTAAGGTTTTATTGAAATTTTATTTAAGTTTCCACATGTCCTCCATCATTAGCAATACAAGGGGTAATACGATTTTGCAGTTCACGGAAAACATTTGCCAACTGATTTACAGTAATGCCTGAAATCACACGAGTTAGCTATACTTAAAACTAGGTACATTAAACTTTATAACATTTTTTACAGATTATTTCTATCGCAAATACAAATAAAGTTATAAATTTTCAAATGTAGACGAACTTTATGGACAGCCTGTATTGAATCCATTGCTAGATTAGCTTCTAGGAAAGTTGGATCACTGTGTCATGTTAGTTTTTCTCACCCAAATCTATTTTGCATAATTATGTTAACCATTCATCTATGCTTATAATATGGCTGCCTCATATAGTCTGGTGCTCCTGTTATATATTTGGAGACCCTTGACAAAATCAAAAGAAAAATCTGCAATGCTATTGTTCATGATCTGGCATCTCGGATTCATTTTACCGCTTTAATGTAGCATCCCTCTGCCTTTTCTATAAACATTTTCATGGTAATTGTTTTGATGAACTTTCCTCTACAGTATCTAGGTTCTATGAATATTAAGTGAAGCTCTAGATTGACAGCAAGGTCTCATCATTTCGTAATTGAAATGGCGAGATGTAACCGTAAGTTCTATGCTAATTTTTTTTAAATTTTAAGTGCAGTATCAATCACTATCTTCTGTTTTCTTAATCCCTTTTCTTTTATTTTTCTGTCTCCTTAATAGTAATTTTTCTCATGTTTTCTAATACCCAGTAAACCCTTACATTTTAGTGGCTTATTGTCTTGCTTGGGGTGAAATGATTTTTTTTTAAAATGCTACCGTGTCATCTAGTAAGTAATGTCTGAAATCTATAAATTGAATGATAATTCCGCTATTTTAAAACGCCTAAGAGATATCAATGAATTGCTATAATATCATAAAATTATGTATGGTTCGATATTTCAGCACAATTAATTTTTACCTTTTCTAAAAAACGTGGATGAAAAATTTACCTGCGTGTCCGAATTAACTTTTAAACGCATAACTTTGTCATAGTATATAGTGGGCCAAAAGTTACGAAGAGGTTTTATTTTTTACTTTAATACCGTATAGGATGTTATGCGTGACATCCACATGAGAGTCGATATCTGTCGATGAAATTAAAAAATATTTTGATTTTGTAGCATCTCGCTAGCGTAGACTATTCTATGTTCAGTTTCCTTAGATAGATTCATAGCTAGATTAGATAAATAACGAAGAGATGTGGTAGATAGATAGATAGATAGATAGATAGATAGATAAGAGCAGGCATAAATATAGATAGATAGATAGATAACGAAGAAATGATAGATAGACATATACATAGATAGAAAGAACGATAGATAACGAAGTAATGTGATAGATAGATAGATAGATAGATAGATAGATAGATAGATAGAATGTGAACAAATTGAGATAGATAGATAGATAGATAGATAGATAGATAGATAGATAGATAGATAGCGAAGTAATGTGATATAGATAGATAGATAGATAGATAGATAGATAGATAGATAGATAGATAGATAACGAAAAATTACTGACAGTGAAGAAAATTGTGATAGATAAATAGATAGAAACAGACTGATAGAGACATGTACATAGACAGATAGATAGGTAGATAGATATATATATATAGAGAGAGAGAGAGATTGACAGATCAGTTTCAGATAGATTTTAAAAATTACTTACATGCATTCTTTAAACGCAAAAGCATATATGTAGTATTCGTGTTAATGGATGTACTTATCTAACATCATGTGTTTGGTATTTATTATTATTTTATAAAATATGTAATTTGTCTATTATGCTTCCTCTTATTTAAATAAGGTTGTATGTCCTGTAATTCGTCAGGGAAAGTCTAATGGGAGCTTGGCTTGACATCTGACCATTAGTCTGTCAGTAATAAACTAAAATGTGCAAAATTTCGCGGATTTCGACATCGTGTCCTGTTCACAATTACTCTTCAGGGCAGCGATTGTATTCTTTAAAGTAACTGTAGAGCAATAGAAATCGCATCTGACTTTTATCAATCTAAGTCCATTACGTATTCGCCCGTCACTCTTTTTACTTATAATCAATATTCATATAGTCATGCATCAATCTCGCACTTACAACCCCGCCCCGCAAAAAAAAAAAAAAAAATGAAACTTAGGTTCAGCACGATCATATCTCGAGTTCGGCATATGAAGAAAAACTTACTAAGACAACAAACAATTTACATAGATTTCTTGTGTTTAGAGCAAACAAAATTCAGGATGACTGCGCTGTTTGTGGAAAGGAAGAATAAACAAGGTCTTGCTTATCAGTTAGCATCTTCATTTCTGGATCCAATCCATAAAGCAATTATCAAAAGAGACCATAACATGCAGTTTCGACGCCCTTTTTCTCTACTGTATTCTACTATAGCGGGGCCTCTCCATTGTGAAGGTTTCTTTTGGATCGGTGCTAACCGGTCTTTCCCCCGATCAATTGTTTTCCAATCAACAGTCATCATCACGCTTTAACCAGATGAAGAGCGATGAAGAGCGATGCTTTTTCTGCCGTCTCCTGAAGATCTGTTACCGTGCTTTTTATTTCTTTGTTGCTGTAGACAAATCGTCCTCTGAGCACATTGGCAACATCTTTTCCGACAAAACCACGGCATCCCACGGCTATTCAATCTTCCATTCACATTGTTCATATATGTCTGTCATGTGTGTTATTCGTAGAGCTTGTAAAGAGTATTCCAATAACTTGGACCGATTTTAAATGTGAATTAAATTCAAGCGTCCAATGATTTTTTCTTTTTCTTTCAGATTTGGCGGACATTTAAGTGATATTATTTTTCACACATAATTGCTATGACTTGAAAAACATGCTCTAATAGAGAAATAATTAAATTTTCGACAATAACACTGATTTATTTTCTGCTGACTTTGATCCGTCTTAATGAAACACCCTTATATATAATGCGTCTTAATGAAATAACTTTATAAAATCAGTCATCGCATCCTTCAAGTTTTTTACGACCATCACTTCATACATCGTAAGAGAAGTGTAAAAATTGATGACAATTTAGAAAATAGAAGCGTTGAAGTAATTTCTAGGGTTATCAAAATGGAATCTGATATATGCCGACTTAGATGTGGCACAAGGTCAAAAGAAGGGGACACCCAATGAGGATCGAACTCACTATTCAGTCGTAATAGTTCTAGCGAGACAAGCTTGCTAACCATTACACCACCTCGAGGTGCCTTAAAAAGAATCTGATATATGCCAGCTTAGATGTGGCACAAGGTTGAATGTATGAGGCACCCAGTGAGGATCGAACTTACTATTAAATCATAAGTCTTTTAGCAAGACAAGCTTGCTAACCATTACATCACACCAACACGATGTAATATAACAGAAAAATTAATGAATAGATATATATATATATATATATATATATATATATATATATATATATATATATATATATATATATATATATATATATATAATATTATGACATAATACTATTGAGGAATAATATGTATATTTATTATTATTATTATATATATTTGTGTGTTAGTGTGTGTATAAAATGTATTATTCTTTTCTCCGGGTTATTTATGTACGTAAATACAGGTTGTTAAATAAAATTTCTACACTTGACTACACGAGAATGAGATAACGTATATTTTACATGGCAGCAACGTGGAGAAAGCAATATCCCAGATGTGGTGATTTCCAATTCCACTATGTATTTGATAAAGTTCCTCAATGAATGAAATGCGTTGGAAGAAACAAGATTTTCCTCTTAACATTCCTGTAATTAATGCACACACACACACACACACACACACATATATATATATGTATGTATGTGGTGGACTCTCCCGTCGTATTCGACGTATGAGGGTCAAGCAGTTCAGTTCCTAGGAACCGGCAGCCCTACACCAGCACATGAGATTTGATTATAATGGTAAAGGTTTTGTGCAGAACTGTCCACACTTTTTGAAGGCCCGACTACAGAGGACCTGGTGCACTACGTGCCACAAGGTCACCAAACGACCCTCCGAAGGTTTTGAATTCAGAGCTGTCCTCCTACATCAGTTGCCACCCAAGGCTATAGAACCCAGTATATCCTGCTATTTACCCATTGGGGGAAGAAGAGGATTCATACCTTTCCCAAGGGTATTAGCACGTAAGTGAATGTAATGGATTCAACTAGAATTCGAACTCGGCTCTCCGATTTTTCAATCCGAGCCGCTATCCATTACCCCACCGTGCCTCTTTCCAGGTGTGGGAGGGAAGCAATTTTTTTGGTTAAATCTTACTTTTGTAAAGGTGGGACATGGTAGAAGTCAGTAACTTCCTGGAATGACAGAATGTGTCAGCCATGTTTTTTTCCCGTATCTTTAAAAACTGATGCAGTTTTTAAAGATCCGAAAAAAAAAACATGGCTGACACATTCTATCCACGTGAGGTCAAGAATGAATTTGAGACCTAATAGACGTTCTATATCTATCTATCTATATATATATATATATATATATATATATATATATATATATATATATATATATATATAGAGAGAGAGAGAGAGATAGATAGATAGATAGATAGATAGATAGATAGATAGATAGATAGATAGATAGATAGATAATCTAATCGTAAAATGGTTACCAACTTTTTTTCCGTGTTTATCACCTTGTTACAGTGGCTAATTAATCCTTGTTGCAGACGCATGTTCAGGCATATTTGCATTTCTTTGCAAATCCCACCTATGCCCCAACAATACCTCAACTATACTGAGCAGGCCTTAGTTACAATTTCGGGGTGTGAGCACACAATTTGAACTGATCAATTACTGAAGATGGCCAATATATTCCAACCCTTGGTCACGATGACTTATGACTACGTGCTCGTACAATCATCGAGGAATTTCCAACAGTTTCATCTAACAAGTATTAGTTAGAAGGCTTGGGAAAAACCATGATCTGTTTTTGTAAGAATTTTCCAACGATTCTGCACGTGTGGATCGCCTCTATACATAGATCTTATCATCTCCTTATCAAATCGTATCTGGTGACATTCGCACACGGATTTCATGGTCGGAAGGCTCAGGTTCTAACCACTAAGTGACACTAATATTGACCCTTTCAGCCCTGCGTTTCTGAACAATTTTAACCCTTTTGCTTGAGAACCACAGTCAAAATTTGCAAATAATTGGTGTGTAATGTTTTACGGAAGATATAAAAATAGTTACAAGTGTTTACCCACCGTTCAACCGGTGACTGGGCATCAAGTCATTTTTCTCTACCACCGGTAAAACGATGGTCAGAGCTCAAAGTATCAACTAAATAGGACAAGGAATATCTTTTAATTCTTTTGTCGAATTTCTCCTTATGTGCGAATAATTTGCTTGCTGTCAAGTGGAAATTTGTAAAGGGATACGGTTAATTTATATTCCGTGAAATTTATATGTCTTCAAACAGGTTTCTTTGAATTTACGCTTAAAGCAAAGCTATGTTTGTGTATGTGTGTGCGTACGTGTGTGTGTGTATCTTTGGTGCGTATACGTGTGAACACTGCACTATTTATATGTTTGAATATTTCCTTTACATATATGCAAAGTCGGATATGTGTGTATTTGTGTGTACGAATATGTGAGGATTTTAACAAAACACTAGTATTTTTGAGTATATCTACCTAAATTCACATATATAAGCGTGCTTGTGCGTGTGCGTGCGTGTTTGTGTCCGTATGGATGTGTGTGTGTACGTGTGTGTGTGTGTGTGTGTGTGTGTGTGTGTGTGTGTGTGTGTGTGTGTGAATGAAAGAACTTAAAACGCAAATTATGAGGAATAGCCTTATCTACTTCCGGAGCGAACATCTGTCGCCTTGTCCGTGAATGTCATTTGTCTTTCCCTAAGTATATCAACGATAAACAATAACAATGATGGTGAAAAGTGAAATAAATGTTTTTTCAAAGAAAAGCGATCAAACTAGAACAACGAAAAAAAAAAAAACGGATGTGTGTCTGTGCGCGTGCGCAAGAGAAAGATCAGGGGTAGAAAGAAACAGGAGGAAGAGGAGGAGAAATAAGAGTGACAGAAAGAGGGCAAAACAAAATAACACTGTGAGTGAGACATTGAAACCAAGTTTGGCAAGGGAGGTAAATCTTGTCTACTTCTCTTTCCTGATTTTTTTTTTCTCGATATTATTCTTTCTCTAATTTTTATTTTACTTTTTCTTAATACTTTTTGGAGTGTAACAGCAAGCTACTCAATCGACTTGTTTGTGAGTTCAATCTTTGTTGGGTGCCCGTCTAATCTGTCGAATTATTATGATTTTATGAGAGGATCGTTATTTAATTTAGGCCAAGTCAAAGAATGAGCAATATTGTATTGAGTCAATTTTTTAAATTAGATTTTTTTAATGCTTGGAAATATAGCTTTCAAAACGTGTTTTGGCCCCGTCTTCAAACCACTGTAAGATACTATTTAAGCTATATCTTCTTCTATTTTATATGTTCCTTCAGGACGTGGGCGATCGTGACTCTCCACATCTTCCTCTCCTTTGTAGCTCTTAGTAAGGTTTGTTTTTTGGGGTTTTTTTTGTTTTGGGGGGTTTTTTTTGTTTTGCTATTCCCTGCTCCAATCCATATTTTCAGTCAAATTTAATCAATATTTTCGCCGGGATGGTTTAAATTATTTTCTTTGTTATTCAGACAAGTATACTCATCTTGGTTGTTATACTTACAAAGTTTCGGCTGGTTTGTGTGCCCTCCAGTCTTCTTCAGGTGTCTCAATAAACTTTTTGAATTTCGAACCGAACACTTTATTCAGTCCATAACAATAGATTGTTGTCATTCCGCTTTCTATGATAAAGGGAGATAACTGATACCAATTAATACACAGCTGTCTTAATTTTTTTGAACTATTAATCATAGAAAATTCAAATTTCCGATTTCGATCACAAATATGTCGAAATGTTCAATAATCTATATTTCGAACTTTCGATCATGGATTTTTGGAAATTTCAAGGATCGATATTTCGGACTTATAATCTTTTACATTATTCAGACTATTGTCCTCATCTTTGTCGCCATATTTATTACAACGCTGTACGCTCTTCAGGTGGTTGGAATGTCGAACTGAACCCTTTATTTCGCTCACTGGAGTAGACTGTTCTCGTTCCACGTGCCACGTTTAATGGATGCCAGTTATCAGCTATCTCCTGTTAATTCCCCTCTCCAAGTTCTTCACTGCCTTAACCGGGTATTGAACTCACACTCTTTGGGTCTTGTCACTGGATCTAATTAACGCCTTTATCCACTGTGTCCTTGTATGTATATGAATTTCTGGGTATTATAAGCCTAAGGTCTTCAGCAACCATTTTTTCCGATGTTCATATTGCAATTTTTTGCTGTTATCATTGTATGTTTTTTACCAGTGCTCATATTGCAATTTTTTGCTGTTATCATTGCATGTTTTTACCAGAGCTCATATTGCAATTATTGTTGTTATTATCGCTTTTCTCTGGCACTCCTTATTACTGGTTCTCATATTGTATTCTTTAATATTACGAACTTTCTATCTTGGTCATTTCGAACTTCCGATAATCGATATTTGAAATTATCGGTGATCGAGGTTTTGAACAAGATCATCGATATTTCGAACTTCATATTCAGAACTTTCGATCGTCAATATTTCGTACTAATGATCATCGATATTTCAAACATCCGATCATGTATTCTTCACATGAATGGCCATCGATATTTTGAACTTATTACCGTCGAGATTTCGGACTTTCGATAACTTTCATCAAAATTACATGTTCTTTTAATTATCAATTTATAAATATCAAAAATTCATTAAATTCCACTAATTAACCGAATTCCTTACAATATTCACATTCGGACTGTTGTCTTCATCTTTGTTGTTGCTATAACAAAGATAACAACAACAAAGATGAGGACAATAATCCAAATGTAAATAGTGTAATTAATAATAAATTCTTATCCCAGAAATTCAGGGATAAAATTATAAAATTTTAGAGTGTATTTTTACACTGAAATTCCCTAATGGATATTTCACTTTCATACACTCCTGGTCAAAATCTTAAGACCAGATACAAAAGGGTTTAAAAAAATATAAAATATTGTTACTTTAATTTAAATATATTTGTGAAACATTTATATTTATTTAGAAAATGTAGTTTGCCAAGATACAAATAAAAATTCTAAGCTTTTAATTTAAGCAAACATTTAAAATGTATTTTTTGTGTTGGTCATAAAGATAAGTAAATTTGTAAATGAAAATAGAAAATACAGAACAAATAAATCACAACGACAATCTAATATTCAGTATCTCCGCCATTTTTGCGAATTACTTCGAAAATTTTATTTGGCATACTCATTATTAACTTCTGCATCAGTGGTGCTTGGGATGCTCACCCAGGATGCATAAACTGCAACACGAAGAGCATCCAATGTTTCAAATTGCGATCCATGTTTATAAACATCCTTTGTTATCTATCCCCAACCATTCTTGATTGGGTTTAGATCTGGAGAGTATGGTGGATGGCTCAAAAGCAGAATGTTTTTTTTTCCATAAAAAAAAACTCCTTCGGCTTCGAGCGTTATGAATTGCAGCATTATCCTGTTGGAAAATCCAGTTTTCTCTACATAGATGAGGTCCTTCAGTAATTAGCTCCTCCTTTCTTAACACAATGTAACTAGCAGCTGGTTGACGACCTTTTACATCCTGTAACTCAAGAGTTCCATTGTACGAAAATGAACCCCAGACCATAATTGATCCACCTCCACTGTGTCGTGTTGAGAAAATTTATTTTGGGACATCTTTTGCATGCCAGTAACGCTGAAAACCGTCTGCGCCATCAAGGTTGATTCTTTTTTCTCATCTGAAAACAAGACTTTCTTCCATTTATCAACATTCCAAGATTAATAATCGGAAGTAAATTGTAAACGGAAGGTTTTATGGCGAAGAAGAAGGCAAGGCCTCTGCAGCCGTTTCAATTTCTTAAACCCTTTCTTATTTAAATGCCGTCGAATTTTTCAATAGCTGCATTCAGCATCTGTATTCGCTTTTATCTGATTTGATGTTAGGCTTGAATCTCTCTTAACTTCTCACTTAATGCGTCTGTCTAGAGATGGTGAGATTTTATTTGGGCGACTGCTCGATTTTTTAGAAGCAAATGCATCCGGATTTTTTAATGAAGTGAGCAATGGCATTTCTGCTACTGCCAAATTCATTTCCAATGACTCGTTGCGAGAGACCAAGTCTTTGATGTTCAACAATCCTGTCCAGTTCGAAATTTTACCCCTAGCCATTTTAATATCTGAAATTTAATGCTAGAAATGAACTAAGTAGATATCTATACGCTTGAAGCTATAAGCACACTGACTTGTTCTAAAATTTTTGTCCAGTATTTGTTTCACTCATAGACTTTTATCATTATGACCAACCCCCAAAAATACTTTTTCAATGTTTGTTTAAATTAATCAATAAAAATCTTAAAAATTTCACTTGTTTGTTTAATAAAGTACATTTTCTAATGAAATGTAAATGTTTCTCAAATATATTTCGATTAAAGTAACAGTATTTTATATTCTTTTAAACCTTTTGTATCTGGTCTTAAGATTTTGACTAGAAGTGTATAAACAAAATTAAACACAAGTTTTAAATACAAATAAAAACTGTTCCATAAAATGTGAAAATAAGTTTATATAAGATTTTACTTTAATTTTCTTTTTTATGTAAATTTCCTGAATATTTATCCGACTATTATCTGTAACTGAACAGTTTGTTTTGTTTTTTTTCCAGTGATAGACATCTTTTCCGCCATTCCTTGGTCAAGAAATGCGTTGTACAATTTTGCCAAAATTGATTTTAAATTTGGCATCATATGCAATTATATATACGAATTTTTAAAGCTGTTATGTCCCTACATGACATAAGCGACCAGGTTTCTCTACGTATTATTATTATTATTATTATTATTATTTGTGAATTGTCACGACTTCTTGGGAAAGACAGTGCAGTGGTTTCCTGTTGCCTGGAACTTAAATACAGTTTTGAATTCAGCTTTTCCCTTCTCTTAGATTAACATCCAAGCTTAGTGCAAAAATAACCGCCACGCACATTAATTGATTCATTTCGTTTATTTTATAACCTGAATGATTTTATCTTTTAATTAATAAAGCAATTGTGGTGATTTAAGTTTTTAATTTAACTTTATTTGAAGAATGAAAATATTACTGCAGTTGAGGTTAAGTTCCTATTTCTATAAAATATATTTAAAAGTGCATTCGACGTACGATTTTAGTCTTTGTTTCTAACCTTATAAGTTGGAGACAATCTATTAGTTTTTAGCTCTCTTTTCTTACTTATCGAGTTTCCCATTACAAATGTTATTTAATCCTTTCTAATCTTACTGTTATTTTTTTCTCTCATTCACCATTTTCTGTCTATCTTCTCTCGCAAGGGTTCCACAATTCTCTTTTTCCTCTCTTTTCTTTCCGTCAATTTTTCTAGCTTTTCTTTATTCCTTTGTCTTCCTTCATCGTTCCTAATTTGTTACTTATCTTCTCGTCTTTTTCTTATTTCTTGTTCTTCTTCTATTTACTTTCTCTTTTACTCTTTTAGCCATCCACCCCTGCTTATCTCTCTCTCTTTTTCTCCTTTTCTCGCCCCTCTCTCTCTCTCTTTCTCTTACTAATACTCTCTTTATTCCTCTACCCGCCAGTCTTTTTTCTCCTTATCTAAATCTACTTTCACTCTTACTTTTCCTCCTCTCATCACGATTTTCTCTTCGCTTTTTCAGATATTTCATCTCTCCTTTTCTCAAGTACCTTCTTTGTCCCCCTAAATCCTCTTCATAGACCTTTACTCTTTCGTCCTCTCTATTTTTTCTCTCTTCATACACATTTTTCCAGTCTCTCTCAGCCCTTTTTCAAATCTCCATTGTCCCCGATTGGTCAGTTAACAGCTGACGTCATAGTAAAGACTATCGAGGAGAAAACAGTAAGTGGCTAAAACTAGACAATACATAATCGCTCGCCAAATGTAAAAGGGATGTAGAGATGGCGAGGCATTGCCTAGTGTGTGTTCAGCCGGCTGTCGTGAAGAATTTGCTCAAGAACGAAATCTGGGTCATAGCAAAAGATTGACACTATGTTAAGTATCATATGTCGATTGCAGGGAGAGCAATTTCGACAAACACTTCATATCTCATTCTCTCTCTCTCTCTCTATCTATCTATCTCTTTACCCCTCCCTCTTCCCCCCCTCTCTCTCTCTCTCTCTCTGTGTTTATATATATTTAATATATATATATATATATATGTTGGTGGGGGGCGTAAATTTTAAGCATCATTTGTCGATTACAGTGAGAGGAATTTCGGCAAACGCTACATATATCATTCTCTCTCTCCCTCTCTCACTCTCTATGTTTATATATATATATATATATATATATATATATATATATATATATATATATATATATATATAAAATACTCACACACACATATATATCAAGCCATATGATCGCATTAAAGTATGTCATTGTCAGTCACCAGACAGTATTAATTTTTCTATCCACACAGTCGACATCTTTAAAGGATCGACCTTAGATAGATAGATAGATAGATAGATAGATAGCAAAGAAAGACTGAGATAGATAGATAGATAGATAGATAGATAGATAGATAGATAGATAGATAGATTGATTGATTGATTGATTGATTGATGGATTTTGATCTCTCTAGTTTTAGTTTGAAACAAGTCTCAGCGATTGACAAATCTGCATTCAAAACCGGTTGAACGTAAGTGTAGTAACGCCACCCCTGCTAAAAGACAATGGTTTTGACTGTGACTCTAAATTCCTCATGGATTTAACATGTTCAAGAAGTACACACACACACACACACACACACACACACACACACACACATATATATATATATATATATATATATATATATATATATATATATATATATATATATATATATATATATATATATATATATATATATATATATATATATATATATATATATATATATATATATATATATATATAGACTCTCAGTTTCGTCTGTCATGCTCTAAAATGTTAAGATTGTAAATTTCCTGAAATTAAATATGTTTGTCCTTTGCTTTTTCGTTGAATAATAGTTGTTTCTTAGAATAATTTTTTTTCAAACGACCCAACCAATAAGGAACTTTCAAATGAGTTCCTGGTGCCTCAAACACTTGAACGATTAACTGTTCATACAAAATCTGCTAAACGGTTTCGAATTCAGGCGAGGACAAAGTATGCTCGCTTTTTCATTACTACGCTTGGGAAAAAAAGCATGATATCATTTTCTTTTCAACTCTGGGTAAATATTAAGACATTAGAATCTCTTTAACCACCCAAGACGCTTTTTATTTACTGTTCTATGGCTGAGCAACTTAAATGTGTCACAAGGCTGAAAGAATGGGAAAATTCGTGAGGATCGAACTCACTACTCAGTTATAATGGTTCTAGTGAACAAGCTCGTTAGCCATTACACCACGTCGAGTTGATTAGAATCACTCTTCTATGATGTGATAAGAGGCGTTTACTTCGATTACTGCCTCTTTGGCCTTGCCTGTTTAAATGTGAAATGGAAGAATCCACTTGGGAAACAATTTCATACGTAACGTGGCTGGAAAAGCCATTTTTTCTGGCTGTTTTGTTTTACGGTATATCAACCTCAATAGGTTATTCAATGCTGACAAGATTTTTATTGCAGGCAATTTTTTTTTTCAAAATCGTATAGCTGCAAATGTACTGCTGGTATTAATTTTTTCGTTCAAAATTGTATTGCTAGAATTTTTTTCCAAAAATACATTGCTGTTATTAAAACAAATTTTACACATTCATAATGTTTTGACCTATGGTTTTAGGTTTGTTTTGTTTTTTTGGATTTTTTTTTTGTTGTTGTTGTTGCGGGGCGTAAGTATTTGCCCCCTAACAGGTACTACCACCACGGGTCAGGGTTGACCTGGAAACACCTGCAATTAAGAGGTGGCTCCATGATCCTAAAAACGTCCTGATCAGAGGCCTTGCTGTCGGATGTAGTTTATCGTCTTACCCAGAACACGAATGCAGTTTATCGTCTTACTCAGGACACGGATGCAGTTTATCGTCTTACCCAGGATGCGGATGTAGTTTATCGTCTTACCCAAGACGCGGGTGTAGTTTATCGTTTTACTGTGGACTCGGATGTAGTTTATCATCTTACCCAGAACTCGGATGCAGTTTATCGTCTTACCCAGGACGCGGATGCAGTTTATCGCCTTATCCAGGACGGTTATTTATTTATTATATGTGGCAGTTTCTGACAAATGTAGATTGGTACGGTTTCTCTTCTTTCCTTTCTGTTATTTTGTACTCTGCAATAGCGATATTCCCACTTAAAATCTGCCTCCGAACACTGTTCTGCTCCTACCTGTAGATGGGAGCTTGTGCCTCCCCCACTTTCGGGATGCCGTCGTCACGCGTTTGATGGACGTGATCGACCAACAGATAAGTGTGACGTACCAGTAAGGATCAAACTCCTTGTTTCGATCTTAATCTACATCATTTTCTTTAACTGATCGTAGTCGGCTTTATCTCGTACGCAAGAACTTAATATCTTCTTTGCCAATCGCTTCCTTTATGACGATAATGACTAAATTCACCACCAACATGTAGATTCAGGACTAGAAGCTTCCAGTTTCACCAAAACCTGTTCCATTCCGTATTGCCGTTTGGCTTTACAAGAGTTGTTTAGATCTGAAAAGAACGTAGAGAGTAGAATTTGTTTAAGATGGACCTCTACTTGATAGGAAGTGACCCACACATTTGATTTCATGACCTCCCTCTGCAGCAAATATGGAATGAGACATGGAGAATTCAATTATGAAAATAAAACTGACTGTTATGATTTTGAGTTGCGTTTTCTGTAGCCTGTCCGTTATACGTAACCATCTTCATCTGTTCGTTCAATCGTTGTGATCTGTTGTAAACATTATCCTCTTGTTCCACTTTTGTGGTCTTCGGGGTTAGTCTGGGTCCTTGTCTTCGACCTTGCTGTCAAGGGTGGCTCTACTAGGAGTTTAGAACTGCTGTCGGCATCGCTCGCAGAGTCATTAGACTACTCATGGAGTGGCATTTAGAGGGGGAACGAATTCAGGCCGGTAAATGTTGTTAATACTGTTTATTATAAACAGAACATTTACTTAAATATTTGTATCTATAAAAACCACGTTTAAACATAAAAAAATGTCTTAAAATAATTGTCGGACTTTGTTTATTACATAATGTATACTTTAGTATATATTCAAATTGAAAAAGTTAAATATCTTCTTTGTGTTGTAAACTTCTTTGGTTCGGACATCGTGATGTCATTTGCGGCTGCGTGCCATTGGGAATTGCTTGGCGTGCCACGTGTGGCACGCATGCCGTAAGTTGCCGACACCTGATATACAGGAAACAAAGAATAAACCTCTGCTCCTCTTCAAAAGACTGGGGAGGAATGTGAACCGGACGATAATCGAACCTATTCTTTTGACTTTATCTATTTAGTTAAAACAGGTAATACAGTAAGCAAATGATCATCAATTCAGTTTTTTTCCCTCTATAGATACTTGTTATATGTTGTCAAGACAAAGCGTAGGGACTGACGATTCATGGTAAAAGTGAACAAAAGAGGATTGAACATTGCTCCGGTCTCGTATTATTTACGAATTTAGAGGCCTCAGAGGTTAGTTTTATACCGTTTACAATACCTCTCGTATGCTATTTTTCATAGTATAAAATAAATCCTTGAAAATAGCTAATAATACACACACACACACACACACACACACACACACACACACACACACACACACACACACACACACACACACACACATACATATATATATATATATATATTCAAGAAATAGTGTGGCGTTTTAAATTTTCAACATTACACATTTTTTTTTTTTTACAAAAATTTGTATATTTGATTTTCTATTCCTTTTTTATTTCAGTAAAAGTACCTGACTAAAATATTTCTGCTAGGGTAATACACGGATTGCGCGCATCGAGTGGCGTCAGGTATGCAGTTTGTTGCCATAATAACAATTTTTTTATTAGTTGCTACAGGTACAGACTATGCATGCTGGAGTTATTTCGTCACTTAGTCTTCCACGCCGCCTCTGCCCTTGTGTCTTACTAAGGAATAGCTACTGGTGCATACCATTTTTGATTAAATTAGTTCGTTTAGTACTGTTTATTCCACACCTGTGGCCTTGTGCTTTACTTAAATAGATCCTTCACTATGGAGTAATTGTTGCCGAAGAATATTTCTAAGTACCCTCCTTATCGAGTGCTTTTCTCTTGTGAATTTGTGTGAGTCTAATTCATGGCGCCGGACATTAACGAAGTTTGTCTCGTTAGAGCAGGCGCTCTTCAACTAAGTTTGGTTTTTGGCACCTTTTTTATTGATTTGTTCACGAAAAATAACTTCAAAGTGAAATTATTCTAAATTGATGTATTTTCATCAATTTCGAATAATTTCAGTTTAAAGTTGCAGGGGAAAAAAACACATTAGTTGCTCCACCAACAAAAATCCACCTCGTCTTCTACTTATTGAGCTTTGATATTTTTCAATGGAGATCAGGTGACAGCAAGTCAATTTAATATCTTATCATTCCACTTGGCATTCGTTCTGATTTAAGTTTATGCTGTCGTCTTGACAATGGCCGTGCCTCTCTTTCACATTTTACAGTCTTGTAGCAAGATTTTCCGGGGCAGTTTCAATGAAGCCAAATTTTTCCCCTCTGTCTGTATGTCCAAATCCAAAACCTTTGCAAATAATAAAAGGAATTCTAGATTCAAACTACGGCAGTATTGGCTGCGTCGAGAACAACTTATCATTATTATTATTAATGTGTTTTGCCTTTGCAATGCTTAGTAGGGGTTGCCTCCACCTCTCAACCAAATGCTTCAAGATACAAGATTTTTAGAATCAGAAGATGATAACAAATATGATGCCATTCACACAACGTGAAAAAATTCATAGAAAACATGCCTCATCCGACAGGAATCGAACCTATATCCTACACTGAACTGTCATATAGCCTGACTTGCTATATCAGTTTAGCCACGAAGGCAGCGTCTGTAGGAAAGCGCATATGTTTTATATAATTTCTCGGACATTTAAGCCGGAAAATGTTGTTAATACAGTTTATTATAAACATAGCATTTACTTAAATATTTGTGTCTATTTAAATAACGTATAACAATAATATATATATATATATATATATATATATATATATATATATATATATATATATATATATATATATATATATATATATATATATACGTGTAACAAAAATTGCCCAATTGTAAGATTAAGCTTTGAAACGTTGCATCTTAGAAATGATTAAAAATATCTTACTGGAATTCTCCGTGTGTTTTACAAAACTATTGGACTCTACTTTGAATAAGAATGTATAAGTACTCTCTAAGCTTAGCAAAAGTATAGTCAGGAATTCGATCATAAACGAAAATGACATGTTAATCAAAATAAATGTTCAAAATACTTAGATTTCGACATTAAATAACCCATAGAGATATATCTGTCTATATATCTGGGATGAGGTATTATGATTACTTGTATTATTTACATTATTCAGACTTCTCATCCTCATCTTCATTGCCATATTCACAACGCTTCGGACGTTGTACGCTCCGGGCTTCTTCAGATGATTGGAATTTCGAACCGAACCGTTTATTTCATCCACCAGGGTAGATTGTTCTAGTTCACGTACCATATCTCTTCCGTAATGTCTCAGTTATTGCCCTTTAACTCAACTCTCCAAGTTGTTTGGTTCACCACTGCTGTGGCGTGGTACTGAACTCACAACACTTTGGGTCTAGTTACTTGATCTAACCAACGTCTTTATCCACTGAGCCATGTGTCTTTGAGGTCAATAACAATGAAAATGAGGATAACAGTCTGAATAATGTAAATAATACAAGTAATCATGATACCTCATCTCAGAGATATAGACATATCTTTATGGGTTATTTAATGCTGAAATGAAAATATTTTGAATACTTATTTTGAATTATTATATACAAGCAGTTCGAAAATTATCGAAAAATCTTTAATCATGGAACCAAAACCGTTCTTTCTGATCAAATACACAATTAAGCGAAAACGCTAGAGAAAACAATAATTCGATCATTGAATAAAGATGCTAGAAATTTATCTGAAAAATATAAAAATGATAGAAACTTTTGCATCACTTTTAGAGGAATGGTATTGTTTTTTGGTTGTGGTGAAGGAGTCGCAGTTTTAATCACGATTCGCAGTTCTTTTTTTAAATTTAGATTGACATTGTATTAAAGTTCAAAAGAGAAACATCTTTAAATTCTTTCAGTCGACTCTCAACTTGTATAAATATCACCGCTTTTATTCACAGCTAAGTGCCCTTCCCACGACACCACATTATGTTGACAGAAAGATGTGCCAGGAAACTTCTGTGTCGAGTTCTGCAGGTGAAGATCAAACACGTGTCTTCAGTCTGAGGCGGATTTACCTGGCATGGAAGGAATTCAGTACACGTGAAATCTACTGCCACGTTCTATTCAGTATTGGGCAGTATGGACAGGATCTTTTTATAACGTTCAGTACAACATGGAAGGTTAATAGTACGGCTGTGTTTTCACACTGTAGTAAAACAGTGAACAAGCGAAACCATTGTGTGTAATGATTTAGACACTCACTGAACGCACCAACCTTTAGGATATTTGTTGTAATCTAGAAAACGTTATTGAATAAGGAATAACCAAGACGGAGGTTGGAAATAAAATAGTAATCTTTATAACATCAACAAAATACAATACTCGCTAGCGGCGTGAATTAGGCAAACCACTGCTAGTGACGAATTACTTAGCATATTACTCCGACTTACAATAGTGTCCAATGTATTTGTGAGGATTGGGACATACCCATTAGTGTTCATAGGTACATAGGTATATAACAGTATTACATCTCTCTCTCTCTCTCTCTCTCTCTCTCTCTCTCTCTCTCTCTCTCTCTCTCTCATATAAAACACTGGTTGCTTTCTTTTTTTTGTTATATGTATCATCCCCTCCCGTTGTTTATTATTATTTTTTTTTTGTCACATGGTCATGATTTTATGTTGTAGGCTATTTATATTCTGTTCAAATGTTCCTCTTTGGCCAGCGTACCCTACGATCCGTATATGTGAAACCAAGGTAGGTTTCTTTAGGTTCATAGTTAGATTTGCTCTACTTAGGGTATTGAGCACTTTACTTAGTTACTTTTGCTTTCCTCGTTTTGGTGGTTCTTTTCTTTGGACTCTGAGCTTGAATTCTGGACGATTGGTTTCGCCTTAATTAAATGTTCTTAGTTCTTTCTTTTTTTGTCCCTTATTTCCCCTTAGACATTGGTTTGTTCATTTACAAGCCAAAACACCAAAGTTTTTTCCGAACGAGTATAATTACTTATATTTTTAAATTACACACACACACACACATATATATATATATATATATATATATATATATATATATATATATATATATATATATATAAACAGACCACTTTAAGGTAACATTATAATAATTTATTTCACCAGATTCCTTTTTGGTGAAATGAATTATTATAATGGTATCTTAAAGTGGTCTGTTTTTTAAATATTAGCTCTGGATTTACATTGAGCTCTCAGGATTTCATCCTCCTTGGGATTACCCATACAGATTACCAAGTTCTTCATAACTTAATTATATATATATATATATATATATATGAATCAGGTATATTTAGGAATTAAGTATTCCTCCAAGGTTGATTTGACTTATTTTTTTTTAATCTTTTCACCCCAAGCAAGGCGGGAGCGCCACTAGCACGCAAGCGGTTATCGGGAGTGAAAGTAAGATTAAAGTGTGGTGTTTGGGGAAAGGATAAAGAGAAGGACGGGGATCAGGATCAAGGCATCAGAAGATGTCGATTGACATTACATTTGAATATTTGAAGATTATAGTTATCAGGAAAGCAATTACGAGGAAGTGCGAGAGAAGAAGCTGTTGGAGAGGCGGTCACATTTGTTTCGACAGTGAAAGGGTAGGACCGATATACATATATATATATATAATAATATATATATATATATAGTGAATAATATGAAAAAATAATTAAAATCATATTCTTTTTCGCGTGGCCTTGCTCCCAATAACCGTTGCACATTATGTCACCGTGGACTATTTTAAACTTTCAGATTTCGAAAGGATAGCAGGATGTAGACAAATGCTCCCTACACACAGACAGATCAATGGTTCTTACAAATGACAGAGGGAGTCGAAAATACTTATCCACAATTTGTACAACAATACACAATGCGTTATACGAAAATTGTGTATAGATAGATAGATAGATATGAGTATGATAAAAACATACCAATACGCACATATACTTACATGCACATATATATTTTTCTCAAATGTTACAAAAACTGTGCTTAATGTTATATAACAGACCTATTAAGTATATATCAGTTAATATACATAATATCCCACGTCGATAGCACGACTCGGAATTTCATGCGGATACGCAATCTTCAGGTGCAGGATACTTACTGACCGCTAAGCATTACAAAATTCGTGTTCTTGTCGTTTTGATTTAAAATTCTGTGTTAAGACTTGTTCATTTTACTATTGTTGTCTGTAATATTTGAATTAATTATTTATAATTTATGCCATTCTAATTCATAATTTCGAAAAACGAAAAATTAAAAAAAAATGAATTTACGTAAATACGCTATGTACTAATAACTCTTTTTGCATAAAAAATACCGTTGTCGGAATATATTATTAAATTATACTTACAAAGGTGAAATTTCATATATACACGTCACACATTAACCGAGTATGATTTATTATATGAAATTATATATGTGTGTAGATATATAAAAATTCTATTAGTTATAGTTCCTATGTATATTAATAGGTGTTACATATATTATTTTTCGTAAAAATCTATTTTGAAATATATTTAAATTGGGGTCAAAGTGCTTGAGCAGGTGTTTATTTTGGGATATACATGTATTCATCAACTCATTCCTCCTGTTCAGCAAGTTAGGTTTATTTAATATTTAACCAATGTTATATATATATATATATATATATATATGTGTGTGTGAGAGAGAGAGAGAGAGAGAGAGAGAGAGAGAGAGAGAGAGAATAGACCAGGCGCTTACAAAAAGATTAATCTCCAAAACTTGGGTGCGGAATATATCATCAATCTACTTAACTGACAAATTTTATATTTTATCAATCCTATATATATATATATATATATATATATATATATATATATATATATATATATATATATTATTAATCCTATGTAGATATATGTGCGTGTGTGCGCGCGCCTGTGTGTGTGCGCGCGTGTGTGCGTGCGTGTGTATGTTTGATAAAAATATTATATGCTACATTGATGAGTTAAAATGCTTAATATCCGGGATACAAAATATGGCGTAAAGATTGCGTTTAAACCTGAAACAGACTGTTCACTATTATATATATATATATATATATATATATATATATATATATATATATATATATACTCGACTCTCCCGTCGAATTCAACGTATGAGGGTCAAGCAGATCGGTTCCTAGAAAACCGACATCAGCACATGGGATTTAATTATAGTGGTGATGGTTTCATGCAGAACCATCCACACTTTTTGAAGGGCCGAATACAGAGACCTGGTGCACTAAGTGCCACAAGGTCCCTAAACACCCTCCGCAGGTTTTGAATTAAGAGTTGTCCTTCTCCTAGACCAGTTGCCATCCAAGGCTATAGAACACAGTCTATCCTGCTATTTATCAATAGCTGGAGGGAGAGGGAGAGGATTCACACCTTTCCCGAGGGTATTAGCACGTAAGTGAATGTAATGGATTCGAATGGAATTCGAACTCGGCTCTCCGATTCCTCAATCCAAGCCATTATCCATTGCCTCCTCATATATATATATATATATATATATATATATATATATATATATATATATATATATATATATATATATATATATATATATATATATATATCCAGTTTATATGAGAAGGAATAGAATACAATTCCAACATGCGTGGGATTTAATTTTAAAAAGAGCAATATTATTTGTTTTAGGATATTACATCGAAAACATGTCGAAATTGCCTCACAATTGCAGTCGTGTTTCGATGCGTATCAAATGCATCTCATCAGTCGATTGTAAATTACTGGCGAGTGAGTGATTTATAAATACACATAGATAGATAGATAGCAAGAGAGGGAGATTTATTATTATTATTATTATTATAGTTGTTGTTTCCGGCGATTCCAAACAGTTAGTGCGGTATCTGGGATTCAGGGCAACTGAACGATATTGTCTTGAAGGACCTGTGGGTTAATTAGTTGGACTTGGTTACTCCTTATTGCCGTCAAAACATTCTTACAATCTAAAATTATTTTCTGGCTTTAAATAACCTGAAAAGTGTTGATAAGCCGCAAATAAGAAACTAATCAATCACTTTCTTAGATTGGTTTCCACGCGAGGTTAAAGAGCCCTAATTTATTGTCCTATAGCAGAATATATGGATTCATGCTTTTCCTAAATGTCTAGACTAGAATTTGGTTCAAAATCCGCGCCGATATCACTTATGCTATGTGTACATTTAAATGCATCCATGAAAAAAATCAACTTGGTGAAAAAATCTATAAATAAAGTCAACCTGTTTTATGACCTCTAATAATTACATATATGTTAACTTGCCAAGGCCAACAGCGTAGCAGGTATTAACTGCAATTATTTTTTTAGCAGTAAATTATTGGAGTGTTTGTTTATATTATGCTCGTAAAACTACTCTTTACTTTGTCATCCAATGTAAGGACGAGATATTTATGAAGACATCTCGAACTAGAAGAGTACATAAGCATATGGAGTGAAAATTCTCTAAGGACGAACTCAGAACTCGATTGGTTGAATCTTCTTTCCAGGTTATAACATAAGGTTGTTAACATTTACAATAAGAGTTGGGGTGACACCGACTTAAAATCAACTCGTAAATTTCAGAATGTTGAATTAACAAATTCTTAACTCGTTATTGGTCATTTAATGCCAAAATTTAATTTTCTTGGCAGCTTTGAAGCAATAAAATATGATATGTTATTCTGCCTTCACAAATGAAGACACAGTAGATGATACTGAGCTTTTGTGCATATAAATGTTTGTGGCAACACAATTACTACAGGCGGTGGTGTGTGTTCTATGTTGTAGTTTTGTTGAAATTATATTTTGGAATACAGTTTGATTTCTGTAAGTAATTGTAGAATATTATATGGATTAATGTCATGAAAGACTTCTTTCATGTTGGTTGGTTGATTTTCTTTAGCGGCATATCAACCTCTGTGGGTTTTTTAATGCCGAAATCTTAATATGTTGAACGCATCTGTATGCCTTCAACTACAGATAAAATGTATTATCGGTCATTTTGCAATAAAATGTCATTTATATATATATATATATATATATATATATATATATATTGTTAGTAATTTTACTATAAATATGTTTTTTATATATTTATAGTGTTGTTTTTGTTTGGGGGAGGAGTTCACTATTTGCCTATACCTGGGACCCTAACAGGTGCTACGAGCCCGGATTAGAGTGGTCCTAGGAACCATAACAAATAAGAGGATCCTCAAAACTTCTAATCTCCAGATCGGAGGCATTGCTTCTGGATGCAGTTTATCGTCATACCCAGGACTATCTCAGTTAGTGATAACCATTTTGTATAGGAGTTAATGAAGTTAAACACTGGGTATAAATCGCTAAACACACTGAAAACTAGCGTCATTTTGGTAATTTTACAATAATTATGTTTTTTTTTTATATTTTCATATTGTTGATATTGCTTGAGGGGTAATTCACTCATAGCAGGACGGTTAGCCAATTATTGCTCCAGACACACCTATTTGTTTAACACCCACTAAGCCCACCTGCAGTTTATACTGCAACTATACTGAGCAGACCTTAGTTACAGTTTCTGGGAGCGCATTATCTGGCGTGATCAACAGTCCGAAAAAGGTCAATTCACTCAAACCTTCGATCACGATGACTTGTGAATTCGTGCTATTGATGACTCCCAAAAAGTTTCGTTTACCAAATTTCGCACACAAGGCTTGTGTCAAGCCGTGGTATGGTCTTATTCCATTAACTGCTAAATTTTTTTAACGCGCATTTTCGGCCCAGACAGGTGTCTTAGAAGTTAAGAACAACATACAATATTAAAATTTTCTACGAATAGCTGGTACTTTGAAACTTTATACCAACTAAAACATCAAATATATATATATGTGTAAAGCATCAAAAAATAATACTGATTAGAAATAATAAAAAAAATTCTTTTCAAAATAGTTATTATTTTTCTAATCGTGAAATGTAAAATTACGACAGAAAGTGTCTTCTATGATTAGTTACGGCTAATAATAAAAACTTTAAATGCTAAGTGTTGTAAAATATACCTCTGCAAATGCAATGTATATAAGCAATTCAATGTAAATACAAGGAATAACATGTAGTGAGTTTAATGTTAACAGATCCCTAAATGGAGCTCATGGCAGGTAATGGGTTAAGGCACTTTCTTCAGTTGCCGCACTGCTGGGACCGCCTCTTCAGAACGATGATATCAAGAAATAATCTTTCTGATAAATCGACCATGGTGAGGTTCGAACCCGGGTCTCGTGGTCGGAAAGGAAATATTTTAATCGCTCGGCCACGTGACCATCGTATTTAGATTATCATCTGGATATTACGAACTTGGCAGTCTGATTTCTTCTGCCAAATCGTTATATCCATCGAACTAGTCGCACATCCAAACAAAAATATCAATAAAAATATAGCCTTTCATTTCAAATGTTTTTTTTCTTAACAACCGATGAGTTGATGCCATTCAGTTTAATGTTTACTAAAATATTATGTTGATTATCTAATATTTAAGGAGAAACGCTGACTGGTCCAGTAAAAAAAAAGAAAAAAGAGAGAGAAGTTCATTGACTTAATCACAATTCTCTATGCTCATATCTACTCCATAGCGACGATACAAGTGTACGAAAACATAAAAATAAAAGCTGACCTTAGAATAAACAAACGCAAAGGAGTCCAAGCTAAACATTTTCGGGGATACAAAGCTGTTTGTAAATTCAACTTTGAATCAGCGCGCCATTTCAGAGGTCCAACGGTTGCGTAATAGACGGTCTTAATTTAGCTTCACAGCGTCATCTTGTAAACGCAGTTGTTGATATATCAACGTGGCGTCAGTTTAAGGTAACCTTTACAAATATATACGTTGCGAACCTCTAAGCTCAAAGTTTATCGTTTTGAAAAGGGGTCACCATTGTTTGTTAAAGAATTTCTTCTTTGCATAAATATCAACTACTTATTTTAGAGTCTTTGTTAAACTTGTAAAACTGTAAGATCTTATGCTTTAGTTTTAGCAGAAAATGGTTATTCATCTCCAAGAACGGAATTAGATGAAAAGAATAAATCGGAGAACACTTCTATGATAAAAGAGAAAAACTGACAATACACCGAAATATCAACGGACCGCAAATTCTGAAGTGAAATCTGCACTGGCCAATTTAAAGAGAAATAAATCAGCAGAACCAGTCAAAATTGTAACAGTGTTGTTGGAGGCCTTAGACGATTTCGGCAGAGACAAAATTACAGAAATAATAAATTAAATCTACAACAGTAGAAAGCGGATGATCTAAGTAGATCTATTTTCATAGCACTGAATAAGAAGCCAGCTGCAAACGAAAAACTGTGAACTCCATCGGACAATCAGCTTAATGAGCCACATAGCGAAACTGATCATGTGAATTCTGATGACTAGACGGCGCAGGAGAATTAGACCGCAGATAGGACAAGAACAGTGCGGGTTCGTCAAAGACACTGGAACAAGTAACGCAATATTTATGCTTAGAATTTTGTCAGAAAGATCAATACAAATGCAAAACGATGTAAGACTTTGTTTTATAGATTATGCAAAGCCGTTTGATAAAGTGCGTCACAAAAAAACTATTGGAACTGCTCAAGGAAGGATACTAGAATAATCCAGAACCTAATCTAGCAGCAAATTGCCTGCATACGGAGAGAAAACAAATTCAGAAGAATATTAAAAAAAATAGAAAGGGGTGTAAGACAAGGATGTGTCTTCTTGTTCAACCTATATAGCCAGACGATTCTGAGAGAACTAGAAGTCCTACCAGGATTCATTATTGGCGGGTACAATCTTAAAAACATAAGGTGTGAAGATAACACAGTGTTGATAGCAGGCACGGAAAGAAAGCTACAAAAACTCCTATAGAAGATAGTGAAGTAAATCGAGAAAACAGGATTAAACACCAATTGCAAGAAGACAGAATGCATGGTTGTTAGCAACAGGATGAACCCAAAGTGCGAATTGCAAATCGAAGATAGCAAAATCAATCAATTGCGGGAATTTAAATATCTGGGAGGATAGAATGTGTAACACTGAAATTCTAAGGTGTATTTTGAATAGCCAAGAAAGCATTCCAAAAGATAAACAGAGTACTAAGAAATAGAAAAAGTTCACTATAAACAAGGAAAAGAGTACTAAACCGCGACACGCTATCTGTTTTCCAGTATGGCATGACTCAGAGATGCTGAAGAGAACTGAAGCATCAGAAATATTACTTTACTGAAGGATGCTTAGAATACCATTGACCGGACATATGAGCAATGATGAAGTTTCTGGAGAAAATGGAAACAAAAAAGGAAACTAATGCTTAACATCAGGAAGAGAGAGTTGATGTTTCTGGGGCACATAATGATGAAGGAGGTCTTGGAAAATCTGTTACTCACGGGACAGATAGGACAATAGGGAAAGAGAAAAAAACATACTTAGCGAGCTTGACTACATAGATGATAGAACAGGGTTTAGGAGAAATAACAGAAAGACAAAGTTTATTAAGAGTTACAAGGAACAGGATATTGTGGAGAGCCGTGATCGCCTTCGTCCTGAAGGGACACGGCACATAAAGAAGGAAAGAATCTCTCTTCATACTGATACTGATCCTTCAGTATCTGTCTATATTTCTGAGATGAGGTGTTATGTTTTTGCTAAACAGTAGCAACGTAAAATGTTAGAACTGAGCTGCAAAAGAATAAGAGAATATTTAGATAAATATTATTGAGTGAAGACAACAGCGAAGATATGCACAAATAAGTACAACATATTCTTTAAACCAATCAGGAGAGATTGCATTATTTGCTTAAGAAAAGTGATAAGGGATAAAGCAGAATATGTTTCAGCAGCATCACAAATGATTTTACGTTCAGACAAACAAATGGTAGGAACCAACCATGTTAAGTTGAGAAAACATTGTATTTCGTAGATGAGGTATTATTACATTATTCGTATTATACAACATTTCAGCCCTTCAGTATCTGTCTATATTTCTGAGATGAGGTATTATGTACACTATTTTCATTATTCGGACTATTGTCCTCATCTTTGTCGCCATATTTCTTACATTTCGTTGTACGCTCCGGCCTTCTTCAGGTGGTTGTCGAACTAAACCCATTATTTCGCTCACTGGGGTAGACTGTTCTAATGGATGTCAGTTATCTCCTGTTAATTCCCCTCTCAAAGTTCTCCACTACCTTAACCGGGTATTGAACTCACACTCTTTGCGTCCTGTCGCTGGATCTAACTAACGCCTCTATCCACTGTGCCATGTGTCCTCGAGGACATCTGGGTATGAATTTCTGGGTATTATAAACCTAATGTCTTCAGCAACCATTTTTTACCAGTGCTTATATTGCAATTTTTGCTGTTATTATTGCATATTTTTTTACCAGAATTCACATTGCAACTTCTGTTGTTATTATCGCTTTTCTTTGACAATCCTTATTACTGGTTCCCATATTGTATTCATTTCTATGCTTGGTCGACTCAGGAGATTTTTGTGGCCTCGCATATGTGCTAATTCCTTAAGTTTACGAATTTTCCAAAGAGTGTGAGTTCAATACATAGTTAAGGCAGTGGAGAATTTGGAGATGGGAATTAACAGAAGATAACTGGCATCCATTAGACATGGCACGTGGAACTAGAACAGTCTACACCACTGAGCGAAATAAATGGTTCAGTTTGACATTCCAACCACCTGAAGAAGGCCGGAGCGTACAACGACCGAAACGTTGTGATAAACATGGCGACAAAGATGAGGACAATAGTCCGAATCATTGTATTTCGTACTTACGAATTTTTGGACAAGCAATCGAACACTTCGTGTTAGTAATTTGGAGAATTCATGTATTGGTTTAAGGGAACAGTATGGCAACAAAAGACAATTCAAATTATCTCCCCTTATGTAACTCTTCATAAGTACATAATTAAAAAACATAAAATGTATTAGCCTGGCGTCGTATTTGTATTGTGAATCCAGCTGATTAAAGCTTTCCAAGGAACGCTTTCATTGACTTTATTCTTTACAAACTTATTGAAGTCAGGCATAATTTTTTACTGATACGAAAAGAACATTTTTATAATGATTTAATTATTAATGGTTAATTGGAGAAGCGATTATAATTACTGCATAAAAACATTAATCAAGAAGAAGCTATTCGGAAAGCCGAGACACTATGAATAAGAAGCAATCTCTGAAACGTTTTGATGATACGTCAGCAATACATCAGATGACCGAATATATATATATATATATATATATATATATATATATATATATATATATATATATATATATAAGGAAACAACAGATGAATCAACACTAGTATGGGTGTGGGAGGGTGGAATGGGGGAAATTATCGCAGGAGAAGAGAGATGTTAATCTCAATGCTGAATTTAGAGATTTTTTCTTTCAGAAGTTTTAAAAAATTAAAAATCGGTCAAAAAAGTGAATGACGAAAAAGTGAGGCTGATTTTTTCTGTAGAATTCTGACATTCATTATTATGAAACTTTCTCAAGAATTAATGGATTTATTTTCAATGCAATATTTTTATTACTTGAAAAGTTATTATAGTGGACACTCATTTTTGAAACAGACGCCCCATTTTTATTTTAAACAGTGAGTATTACGTCTATCGACTTGCCCATTCGAGATATCCTAATAAGAAAAATGTGCTCTGTGGCCTCCTTTGTAGGAGAAACCACCATTTGATCCGGCCTGCTGTACTGCTCGGCTACGAAGAGAGTCATAGTTCAGCAAAGTTCTATTTTCCCTTTTAAGGAAAGCACATTTTCTCACTAAGATATTTTTCTCGAAAATCTCATCTTGTAACCGAAATGTAAACAAAGCAATTTTTAAAGACTTAATGGTTTTATTTTTAATCCAATATTTTTATTACTCTTATTATTATTTTATTATAATAACAGATACTCACATTTGAAATAAACGCCTCATTTTTATTTTTACTTTAAACAATGTGTACTACGTCTATTAGCCTGCGTATAAATCTACTCTCTATATATTGCAGTCAGGAATAATAATATGGAACAACGTACGAGAAAAAACGGTTACAGGAAGAAGTTCAGCATCTCAATAAATCTAGTTCAGTATTAATTCTGGCATAGAAAAAAAAAACAAAATTATTATCCATTAGTGTAAGTAAGATTTCGAAACCTAGAAGCCCGAAACTTATTTAAATGATTAAACAGCAACAATGAATAATTTGGAAAGAGTTAACTGATGACCTGATCTTGACCGCGTCAGTTGTAACACACCATAAAATATGTAATACTTTTTAGCTGTAGACAATATAAAAAACACAAGATCCAAATAAAAGTTACACCAGCCGTGAAACATATTGGTGGCATTATCATGCAGTTGGGTTGTTTTTCATCTCTGGATACAGAAAAACAAAACAAGGGAACGATGAATTTGGTATCGGGTAAGTGCTGAAGAACATCTCAACTTTTGAGCAAGAAACCTGAATATGAGACAAAGTTAGGTGATTCGAAAGGACAACCATTCCAAACACACTTGACAATCACTGGGTGAGAGTCCGATAAGTAATTTTTGGTAAAAGAGCTGAAGAATTCATGTATTGGTTTAAGGGAACAGTATGGCAACAAAAGACCGTTGAAAGAATCAAGTTTGGATGCATTAACTGTGTTGCTGTGTTTCTGTCATTAAGAATGGTTAAAAATTCCAGTAACGTAATACTATAAAGTATTTACTACCCTACAAGAAAAGTTTATAGGTGGCCTTGACTAAACAAAAGTTACACAACCAAGTATTAAACACAACTTTCTCGAATGTTAGATACTTTTCCTCTCCTAATATCTCAGATGTTTTTTTTATACATACTTCAAATTGTTCTGTTGTAATAACACCACTATGTTATGTTCATCCTGCTGCGATAAATTTACCTACATTTATTGGATGAAATAATAAATATTTTCTTCGTTACGAACATTTATTTGACCTACAGTACATAGATGTATATCTTGGACAGTTACCGTGAGGCGTTGATCAACATGATAATAGTGAACCAATTTTAAACCAATTTGAAAGTGTAAAAAGGTTAAAACTTGCAGATGTTAGATTAAAGTGGCCTTGTGTCAGATACAGTGGAGTAAAGGATAGAGGCTCAGATTGAGGAATCAGAGAGTCGAGTTCGAATTCCAGTCGAATCCATTACATTCACTTACGTGCTAATACCCTTGGGAAAGGTATCAATCCACTTCTTCTCCCCCCAAGCTATGGGTAAATAGCAGGATAGACTGGGTTCTATAATCTTCGATGGCATCTGGTCTATCGCAGAAAGAAATGGCAACCTACTTAGGGAAAAATTTGCTTCGTTAGTCATGTATCGAAGGATACATGATCGCCTAAGCGTGTATCACGCATGGTATATAACTGTGTCGGATAAAGTTACACGTAATAAGATTTGTGTTCCAACCACAGCACAATGATTAACAGATTAGTCGTCTAAATATTACGATACACGATATATTTTAGAGATTTGAGAGCTACAAACCGTAAACATTGCTTTTTAACTCTTGCTGGCATGTAATTTCTTTAATCCCTTCATTTCATTCCTTTCCTGAGAGAAGGGGAGAGTTAGAATCCCAGACGAGTTCGTTGGAAAGGTATGAATTCATTTTTTTTATCTCCCCAGCTATCAGTAAATAGCAGGTGGTATATCTGGAAAAATTATTTTATCCTACCCCCTCCCCCACCAAAAAAAATTATTAATGCAATATGCGCTCGGAAAAAAAAGAAAAAGAATTATTTATAAAATCAAAAGAACTCTTTCGTCTTTAAATAACAAAAAGTGTTGATAAACTGTAAAAAACAAATCCAATATTCCTCAGCGCATAAGAAGACAGGTTCAAAAATCCATAATTTAATTTAGGATTTAAATCATTGAATGATTTTTCAAACCATAAATATTAAATTTGTGTTTTTATCCAGTGGGATTTTAGTTCTTATTCGATATTTTTTTTATCATTTCATCTCAAGAAACTTTACTGTCGCATCATGTTGAAACACCGATACCCATAGGATCACCGAAGTTAAGCAACGTCGAACCTGGTCAGTATCTACACTCTGTGTGAAGTTATTAAGAAATAATACAAATTTGGTTTGAAAAAATATAGTCAAATTTGAAACGTTCAATTTAAATGCTAAAACAAAACGACTTAAACTTTTAAGTACTATCAATATGTTTTATTAAAGTTATTGAATTTATTTAATGAATTATAAAAAACAAACAAACTGCAGTCTGAATTTATTAGGCCAAACCAAATAATCACATTTTACTTCAATAAAAAGGTAAGAAAATCATCAAAAATTGATCAATGCCTATAATAGAATAAATAACAAACACATATGGTAAATTTTTGAATCATTTTTACCTTTTAATATAGTCACTCTTCTTTTCAGTAACAGCCGTTATGGTAGTTTTAATTACTTCCCATAGATCTGCTAATTTTATCTTCACAATTGATTATATAGATTTTCGATCAGATTCACATCTAGACTTAATGATGGTTGTTCCATTATCTTCTTCTCTGTAAATCTTTTATTTTCAAAGAATTCACGGGTAAGCTTAAATACATGTGAAGGAGCATTGTCATGCATAATAAACACTTCACTTTGAAACTGCAAGACTAGAACTTGTACCATGCAAAGAAATCGTATTCATAAAATATAATAATTTCACTGTTCAGTTTAACTCCTCCTTCGACTTTGAATGGTTCAATAAAGGTTTGGTCGACAATTCCAGCCCATATCATAACACTAACGCCTCCTTATAACCTTCTTCTTTTAGCCACAGACACGTCTTAATTGGATAAAATCTATTCTTTGGCCCATTCATCAGGTCCATCAAATGTCACTCAAGATTCGTCCGTGAAAATTACTTTAGAAAAGTCAATTTTTATATATTTCTTGGTCCAATTTTGATGCTTTAAAATATTTGCTTTAGTGAGATGAGGTTGCATCGGAGATTTTTTTACAGATTGCAATTCGCAAAGTATTCTATACTTTTGTTCGTCTTTACTCCCTCAATTACAGCCTTTTCCAAAGAGCTGAACGCTGGTAAAAAGTTACTGTTTCCGCTTTAGTTTACGTTCAACTCGAGGAAGCAAATTCTTAAAGCCTTTTTCCTTTGTTTCGAGTTCTCAACTTATATTTTCAACATCCTTCCTTTTTCGTTTGATGATTCCTGGAAAGGTCCTTTGATATTTCGAAATGGCAAATATTGGTCCAGGACTTTTTGAGTTATTGTGGTTTATTTGAATTGCATAACTTCAGACATTCTATAGTAATCTTGGATGTGCGGGTGGTGTAATTGATAATGGCTCAGATTGTTAATCAGAAAGCCGGGTTTCAATTCCAATTGGGTTCGCTATATTCGCTTAGGCGCAAATACACTTGGTCCCTCAATTAATTTCCTATAGCAAGGTACAATATAAGATTCTTATATGTTCCACTAAGCCACACTGTTTTTGTCAAACATCTTGGCTTTCCTGAGACACGACATATTTTCCTCTGTTAAAATGCAATCGTGTATACATTATTTAAGTTTCAAATAGTCTGGTAAAAAATCGCATGTATAAAGCACGTGTTTAGAATGAATGCGTACAAATATAAATACACACACATTACAATACAAGCACGTGCGCATAGATAGATAGATAGATAGATAGATAGATAATGAAAGGACCTCTAGATAGATGGATTAATAGATAATGAAAAGATATATATATATATATATATATATATATATATATATATATATATATATATATATATATATATATATATAGAGAGAGAGAATTTGAAAGAGTGTTTTTGAAGCCAAAGTTGCTGGTTTTTCAGTAGTTTTTCTGATAAATGCATTTAAGGCAAGCGAGCTTTGTGGTAGAAGTATCGAAGTTAAAGATAGATCATTAATGAAATGATAATGATTTTTTTCTCATGTTTAAAGTTTCATAGATGCAATTACTTGTCAGAACAGAGTTAGACTGTTAATATTTCTCGGTTTTCTTGTACTTTTATTGTGGTGTGAATATGTTCGTTTAATTTTCGCTTGTTGATTGATTGTTACTTTCATTTTCTCTATTTTCCTTTTTCGCCATTTTTTTTTTTAAATTTATTCTTTCATTCTTTCCTCTCCTTCTCTGGTGATATCTACTTTATTGTTAAAGAGTGTAGTTGTGGTAAATTTTGTTAATTATTGTTTGTTGATATTGTGGTCATTCTTTTCTGGTTGTGTTGTGTTTGAGATTGGTATGGGTTAGGTGCTAGTTATAGTAGTTTATAGTGGTTTATATTTGTGATGATATTGTGTTATGTGTTGTATTTCTTTCATTTCATTTTATGTTGGTATTTAGATAGCGAAATAGTTATTTATTTAGATGTATGCATTTCCCCATTATTTTGTTACGGTGGCTTTATATATTACGTTGTTTGTTAGGTAATTTTTGTTAAGTGGGTTGTTATTATTTCGAAGTTGCATTTATTGCTGTTGTTTTGCTGATTAATGTTGTTGCGATTATGTTTTCTGAGTATTTTTATTGTGTTTGGCTATTATTTTCTACATGTTATATCTGCAACGGTAACTGATTTTTATCGTACTTTTGTTGAGGATTTTTGATAGTTTGTTATGCTTGCTTTTCGATTATTTTGAAGAATATTTTTGTTTTTATTGCATTATTGTAGGGTTCATTGAAACAGATTATATTTCTTTTTCTATTGTAATTGTTTATTTTGTTTTCGTTTATATATCCTAGTTTCTTCGAATAACCACTATTTCTCCATTATGTTTTTTCCTTGTATATTTTTCCGTTGCTGGAATTTGTTGATGTTCTTTCGCTTATAGATGTGGGTATGTGTTTTAATACATTAGGAGGGTGGTTAGAGATTTTTTTGATGTATATAGGGTTGTTGTTTTCTTTTCTGTATGGTTTATATTTATTTTTGTTTTTATTTATTTTTTATATATTTTTTTTTGTTGTTATATCTAAGACATTTACTATTTTAGGCTTCATTTTATGCCTATTTCAAATCATCATGTATTAAGGGTTTCTATAATTTGTTTTCTTATTTTTCCTGTAGTTTTGTCGTTACAATTTTTACAATTATTAGGCCGTCGTCTCTGTATAAGCCTATGCTATCTTTATTAATGATGTGTGCTAATTTATTGATGATGTACCTGCCTATTATTTCTTATAAAAGCGCCGTCATTGCTACCCATTGTTACATCAAAGGAATCGTCGATATTGTTGTTGTTATTATTGCGTAAGGGTTTTTATCCATGTTTTGATGTAGTAATATAGTATTGATTTTCTGCAGCGTTTTATAACGTTAAGATCTTTTTTTGAAATATCTATGTATTGTTTTGCCAGGTTTTGTGCATTGTTTAATGTGTTTTTATTGATGGACGAGTAAAAGTCTTTTATATCTAGTTTTTATGAAGGAACAGTTTTTTGTTGGTGATGTTGTTAAACCAGTTAATTGTTTCTTTTGCATTTTTCCATTGGTTTATGTTCAGTATACCTCTTAACTCTGTGCATATTTTTTCTACAATTTGCTCACTCATTTTTCTACATGATTATTGTGGGATTCATCAGTTTTTATGGTGGTTTATCTAGGAAATTGTCTTTGTGATTTTTTAATGCAATAAATGGTTCTATTTTCAGTAATTGTTTTCTTCTGCTATCCAGTTTATATATATATATATATATATATATATATATATATATATATATATATATATATATATATATATATATATATATGGGGTTGTGTATGTATATATATATATATGTATATATATAGCGAAAGACAGATGGATAACAAAAAGGTCGATAGATATTTTCAGTTATTATCTATCCTTCTTATCCTGATAATCTTCATTTCCAACCAACTCCTTTTACATTCATATCACACAATTCATTCACTATAACTATCGTAACAATAACATTTTACAGTGAGTGTCTTTCAAATCTTGTTTCAGCTGCAGTTTAATATAAAAAGTAGATAGATAGATAGATAGCGAAGATAGATAGATAGATAGATAGATAGATAGATAGATAGATAGATAGATAAAACTTGTCTATATATAAAAGTTGACACTATATACGAGAGTGGATCAATAATTCTGCAGCGTTAGACGACTGAATTTTTATCTAAAAGGGTTTAGTTAAGTCCATTAACAACGAACTTTTATAATGTTGAACAATAAATACTTTGGCAGTGGTTGAACATATTTATAAAACAATATATATATATATATATATATATATATATATATATATATATATATATATATATATATAATTTTTGAATATAGCTAAAATACGCATCTGTAAAAGCCGATATGAATAAAGACAAAAGGAAAACCTTATCTTAGCCCACGCGTTTCGTCCTGTGATGGACGTTATCTAGGCAAATATAAGGATTTTATTTTGCCACAGGTATTTAGAAACAAAAGTAAAAATGTTGTTAGCTTTTGAAAATTTTGAAATTTAAGAGACGCCATAAATATTCATCATGTTAACGGAAACGTCCAGGTTATTTATGGAGGATCCTAAGTGACATAATTTAATGTCTAATTAATGAAAGTGAATAAATGATGTTACTGATTTTTTTAATTCCATAATTTTTTTTTTAATTCAGCCACATCATCATTTACTTACAATAAGGTTAAGATTGTATTCGTCAGGAAAGCATTCCCCAAAAGCAACAGTTCTTGTGAAGAAACGATCCGAATGGAATTTACTTATTTCTAAAGAAATACAAAGATATGAATGGATCGCTTCAATGTACGAGGCGGGGAGGATTAGATTGGGTGGGGGGGCTCTGTAATGTAGCTTTTTTTAACATTATCCATGGGAATAGCGATAGAGTAACCAGAGGCTTGCAACGTTTCGTCCGGCGGAAATGGGTTGTAAAGTGGAAAACAAGTCATCACCCACAAGGCTGTAGAGACGCAGTTGGAAACTATCGAGACTGGAAACTGAAAACTAGGTAGCGCCGGTGCCGATATGGCAGCGGGACTCCATTGTCGGGGCCACATCAGGAGGAGTCTGGTACATTACTACTCGCGACCTCCAGTCTCTTATGGTCAAAGGGGAACTGCCAAAAAACACCTTTAATAACCACACGAAAAAACACACGCAGTAACGCGCTAGTGCGCATGTACACGCGCGCGCGCACGCACACAGACACACACACACACATATATATATATAGAAAGAGAGAGAGAGTGAAAGAGAGAAAAAGAGAAAGAGAGAGATTATTATTCAAACATATATTGTCAAATATAACAGACGACGATTATCTATAATGAGCCGTTCTAATCTTTGTATATAGTGGCTTTAGTTTCAGGCGAAAATAAAGACAGAAACTGTCCAACATTTGGATTTTTTTTTTTTTTACTATGCTGTCCGTCGATTCCGTGACCGTTATCGTTGCATAGCAAACTTCTATGTAAACATAACAGGATGTCATCTTTGATGGGGAACATCTCTGCTGTAATGTCCATATAACCACTCTGATGATGGCTCATATGAGCTGAAAGGTTAGATTTAGTAACAGCATAATAAAAAATATCCAAATGTTGGACAGTTTTTGTCTTTATTTTCACCTGAAATAAAACCACTATATAGGACCTAGAACGACCAATAGACATTCGTTATCAGCTATATTTAACAATATCAGTTTGAATAATATATATATATATATATATATATATATATAAAATTAACAGTATCAGTTTGAAATATATAATATATATATATATATAGAATTAACAATATCAGTTTGAAATATATATATATATATATATATATATATATATATATATATATATATATATATATATGCATGTTTCATTAAAAACGACAGACAAGGTTCTACGGTTGAGCTTTTTATTTAATTTTTCTTGTGTTCTGACAAGAGCTTTCTTTTCTGGACAAAGAGTGTGTAAGAACTGTCCGAATGTTCTGTGTTTCCGAGCGCTTTGTGCTAACCGTATTCGGAAACTAAAAACATCACTACCACACACTGAACATACACAGAACACACACACTCTACTAAGCTGATAATTGAATCATCCTTGATAATGGCTAAAGGTATAGCCGAAAGCGCTCGGAAACACAGAACATTCGGACAGTTCTTACACACTCTTTGTCCAGAAAAGAAAGCTCTTGTCAGAACACAAGAAAAATTAAATAAAAAGCTCAACCGTAGTACCTTATCTGTCGTTTTTAATGAAACATGCATAAAGGAAGGATTGCTGCCTAAATATACAAATATATATATATGTATGTATGTATGTATGTATGTATGTATGTATTGCCATATGCATTTAAACAAATACAGGAACCAAATTTGATTGCAATGAATATATATGTAACTTATGTTTTTTGCTTCCGAATACTAAATATATGTTATTTTTTTTATAAAATTAGATTGTTAATTAAAAAACAGTTTTGTTATACTTCTAAAATCTTGTTTCGAATTGATGAAGGAGTTTGAAATGAGTTGCCGATTTAGTAAGTTAATTTGAATCGCACCTGCTCAAAACCCTTAATAACACCTGCAATCTTAGCCAATAAAAAAAATTAATTTAGTGTTTGTTCAAAGTACTTATGCGCATTTCCCTAGAGGAATTACTGCATATAATTGTTTGAATAAGTTTTGTTTTTATTTGCATCTTTTACTAAAATATTATCCCAAAATATAACAGGCTTAAAATTAACGTATAAAGAAGGTTCTACTCTTCCGTATCGAAATTTTAACTTAGTTAGTAGTCTGTATGAACCTAACTATTTTGGGTTTTGCTCCTTTCAACACAATATTGCATTTATTCTGTATATGTTTTTCATTTCACAATTATTTAAAAAAAAACAGTAAGACTAAACAAATAAATAGATACACAGTCAAAATTGTAATATAATATATATTATATTTATATAGTAGTTATAATATCATACCGTAATTCCCCATGTATAATACGCCTTCATCCATAATACGACACCTAAAATTTGTGCTGGGAAAATGTTTCTACTTATGCATAATACGCACCCCTTGCTAATCAAACCCTATAAATTCTATCTGTCCAATTTCATTAAACCAGCGTTTAACACTCTTATTTAAAAAATGGTTTTAAACATAGAATAATATTATTCTAATTTAGTTTTATGATAATTCTTATTTTATTTTACGGTAATTTTTTAAAGATTTTTTGTAGCTGAGTATAATACGCACCCCTAATTTTTATTAATTACGGTATATATAATATAATATAATAATTATATAATATTTATAATATAATAATATTTATAATATAATATATATTATATAATATAATATTTATTAGGCTGAGTCGGAAATAATTTGTTTTTGTTTATCAACTTTATTCCTCAGAAAATAAAGTACAATTACATTTTATTCGATTATATAATTACCATCATTTGTAATCACGTATTAGGCACTTATCAGGCATTTCTTTGATAACTTTTCAGTAAAAATTTACAGGTTTTAATCTGGATGTTGCATTTTTATGCAACTTTTCGACCAAAAATCTGGTTTTCTGTCTATATTTCTGAGATGAGGTATTATGTCCATTATTTACATTATTCGGACTATTGTCTTCATCTCTGTCTCCATATTTATTACAACGTTTCGTCCGTTGTACGCTCCGGCCCTCTTCAGGTGGTTGGAATGTCGAACTGAACCCTTTATTTCGCTCACTGGGGTAGACTGTTCTAGTTCCACGTGCCATGTTTAATGGATGTCAGTTATCAGTTATCTCCTGTTAATTTCTCTCTGAAAGTTCTCCACTGCCTTATCCGGGTATTGAACTCACACTCTTTGGGTCCTGTCACTGGATCTAACCAACGCCTTTATCCACTGTGCCATGTGTCCTGAAGAAATCCGGAGCGTACAGCAGCCGAAATGTTGTAAGAGATATGGCGACAAAGATGAGGACAATAGTTCGAATAATGTAAATAATCTGGTTTTCAGCAGACAAAGTTTTCCCAATCAAAGCGTTTTACTGTGATCGAAAATTTTAATAATCGGTTGGTAGAAGCTCAGGTGATTATGGCGCGCGAGGTGGGAACAGACAAACCGAATTCCTCAATTTCCTGCGTCATTCTTGCTGTATGTGGCCTTTAGGAGAAGATCATTTTTTCTACTGACAAGTACAAAGTGCTTTTCGACCAGACATTTATGGACACGTTGAAGCTGCTGGACGTGCATTTAAGATTTCATTGTGTTTCAAGAACTGTACATTAATAATACCACAGGCCCAACATTAACATTTTTTCATGGCGCTCAGTTTTTGGGTTTAGTTGTGGTAAATTAGCCATGAACCTTTTTCACTAAACATTGTTGCCTGAGTTGATATATTTATGTAACGATAAATTAGGATGATGCATCAGTAATTAAACTAATTTCGAACAAAGCTTCCGTCGGATAAGAACATTTCCAGAAGCTGACATTAATTTGGGGAAGAGTTGGCATTTTGCAAATACTAATTTAAGGCAAAACATTTTTAAAATTAAATTCAATTTTATTTTTCCTGAAATTTTGCATTGGGCAATACAGAAATATGTCTGAAAACCTGCATTGCATTATGTTTGGTTGAGTCTTGAGATAGGTTGCTGACGGTGTTAACTGTTTATTGGTTTCTGTAAAATATCCATTGGATCAACTGAAATGAAGAGGCAAATTTGAAAGAAAACCAGGACGTCATCCACATGTAAATCCTCCAGATAAAAAATATAACTGGTGATTACTACAAAATCAAAGAAAACACGAACATGATTTTTAGGACAAAATAAATTCTGTCATCGGAACATAAATCAATTTTCAGGTTGACTGTTTCCAAAATCTTAACAAAGGATGAATTTTCTGGAAGATTTGCTGCAAAAAATCATTTCGTACAGAAAAGACACAACGGCACAAATTTACAGAAAAAGAATTTAGAGTCATACGAGAGCACATCTTTCCGACTGCTCGGTCTCACATTGTCTGCTGACCTGAGATGGAACAAATACATTGAGTCAATAGCTTCGTCCACCACAAAGAAAGTTGACACCCTGTGCCGCGCCAGGAAATTTTTGCCGGCGGAGTCGATCCTTCAAATCTACAAATCAACCATTCGCCCTTGTATGGAGTATTGCTGCCATATATGGTCTGGGGATCCTTTTGTTTGTCTCAAGGTCCTTGATAAAATACAGAGACTGATATGCAATCTAATTGGCCCTGATCTGGCATCTCGTCTGCAGTCGCTCTTTCACAGACGTGCCGTCGCCTCCCTCTGTCTTTTTTACAAATACTTTCATGGTAACTGCTCCGATGAGCTGCTTTCGCTGGTTCCCAGACTTCATAAATTTAAGCGCTCAACTAGGCTGGCATCTCGCTCTTACCCTTTCACTGTCGAAACTGTTAAATATAGCCGTCGCTTCTACTTCAATAACTTCATGTCTCGCACCTCTCGCCTATATATATATATATATATATATATATATATATATATATATATATTATTTTCTACCTCTTCAGGCGGATGTTAAGTGACTGATGATTTAAATTTTGAAAAATTATTTATGCCATTGTGTAGTGATTTCAAAAGGTTTTGTTCTAATATCTAAAAATAAAATAACATATTGCCCTACTTTGTATTGAGCACTTTTTAAAAAAAAAGTAAATGCTGTGAACAGTGTAATATTACTTCATCTGTTGTTTCTGTGATATATATATATATATATATATATATATATATATATATATATATAGGTAGTGTAATTTTGTATTTGAGCACTAGCCTTTCTTAATACGTTTCCTTAAAACATACTTTTATTAAGTTAATTTGAATGTGTTTTTCTTGTTGCTGAGTAGTGAGCATAATTTTAATTATCGAATACGGTCAGTATATTATGGTTGTGTTCGTAGTTGATATTGTTTTTAAATCTAAGCAAGAAGTAGAGTAACGCTGTAACCTTTCAAAAAAAATTTTTTTTTTCATCTAAAAGTTGAAGATCTTGAATGTCAAAATAAAATAAAAACAAAAACACACTCTTCGTCTGGATATGACGTATTTTTTCGCGAAGCAACTGATTGGTTAAAATGTATACCAGTTCAAATGGTTGACACCAGGGTGCAGGAGTGCAATTTTAGTTAGGAGTTGGGGTGGTCAATAGAAAAAGTGAAAGAAAAACACTAATGAACTTACTGAGGAGGGAACGTATGTTAACAGATGGGAAATCTTCACCATGCGTATATACTTACGTAAATACATACCTGGTAAGATATAGATATAAAAAAAACATCTATACTTAAGAGAGAAATGTGATAGTTATGTAAACCAGTTTCATAGGTAATACATGAAAATTGATATATCAGTTTATGAATATCAACTTTAGTATATATTTGTGTTGAGAATCATACAGAAATACTCTTTTTTTCTTTATTTTTTTGATTGTATATATATATATATATATATATATATATATATATATATATATATATGGTCAAAAGGTATACTAGTAAAATATTATTAGTTTTCTTATCAATATTGTTACTTTTATTTTTTATCGATTGACACTCACACATATATATATATATTTACAATCAGGTATTCTTAGTAATTATTTTTATTTTTCTTAAAAAGTCCTCGATACATAAACTGTAGAGCATAATGTTAGCATTATTTACTATTTTAAAAATAGGGTCCCATCGCTACACATGAATTACCATGTTTCAAAATGATTGAATTTTCTCAAAATGGTTGAATTTTTCCGTAACCTTAACAATTTAAAATATCAAGATAGCCTGTGCTTATAAATGAAGTAAATTTCTTATTAGATTATTCCAAAAATTGCTTGAGAATGAAATGGTGCTATTTTATAATTAAATTAAAAATTTTACTTCCTGTTTTGAAACGTAGTAATTCTTGTGTTAAAAATAGTAAATAATTATATTAATTATAATATATATATATATATATATATATATATATATATATATATATAGGTAAAATTAAAACGAATAGAGTACAATTTCAACGTTCGTAACATTTAATTTAAAAGAAGGGTCAATACAAAGTTATTTATTTTAGAATCGAAAACATACCAAAATGACTATAGCATTTTCCATGTAATATCTTAACATGTTTTCAATGAAATATCTTAATATATATATATATATGTGTGTGTGTGTGTGTGTGTGTGTGTGTGTGTGTGTGTGTGTGTGTGAATAGGCGCGTGGCCTACTGATTAGAATGTTTACCGTTTGTATTCGTCTGGGGAGACGATCCCGCCGCGCGGCACCTTTCGGAAAGTTCCTGAAAAACCCTAACCCAAAACTTAGGACTAAAATTAGATAGACGAAACAGTTCGGATGTCACCGATGGTTAGTCTAGCACGAAATCACAAGTCGGCGTGACGGATGGTTTGAGATTTTGTTCCCCCAAATTGATCACAGTCTTCTTAGTCTAATCCACTGGTGATTTCATGGACAATTTTAGCATATATATATATATGTGTGTGTGTGTGTGTGTGAGTGTGTATGGACGTATATATGTATTATTATTATTATTATAAGAGATTATAATAAAAACATGTTGAAATCGCTACACGAAAGCATTCATGTTTCAATAATATGATTGTACTTCTTGAGGCGTTGGTAATTAACTGGTGATTAAATGATTTTTAAAAACAAAATGTTACCTGTTTTCCAAAAGTTAAAGCAGGTGGGACATAAGGTCAGAATTAAAATTAGACTTTAGGGTATGTCTTGGATAACCAATAAAATGTCAGATCTACGCTAAATAGAAAAGTAAGCTCAGTGGGTGGAAGTGGCGGAGTTATTTTTGCATGTCACGATAAACCGAAACATAGACAGGCCATCATTGAAGATTCCGGAAAATATGTCAGCGATAAGTGTTTCGTGATTGTAGACAAATATGACACGTTCAATTTTTTGAAAGGGTGTTGAAGGGAAGGCTAGGTTAATCAGACGTAAAGTTAACAGAAAAAATTATTTTCAAAAAAACTTTTTTTTAAAAAGCTTCTCAAAGTGAACTGTAGATACAATTAAATGTGGAACATCTATATAAGATACTAATAGTACTAAGTGGACGGCAATACATAGCAATATATAAGCTGAATAAACAAAATAAGGTAATTACCCGTACAGGGTAGACCATTATATACTAATAAACAATGACTATAAGAAATGGTAATACGTAGGTTTTACAAAAATTAATTATATTTTAAGGTAAATGGTAATTGTGACGGCAATTTACAGTTAAGTCATACAATATATACATACAGATATATATATATATATATATATATATATATATATATATATATATATAGATAGATAGATAGATAGATAGATATTATATGAATTAGCTCTAAATATATATATATGAATTAACTATAAATACATATATATATATGAATAAACTAATAAATATATATATATATGAATTAACTCTCTATATATATAAATATATATACATATAAATTAACTGTATATATATATGAATTAACTGTAAATATATATATAAAATATATATATTTACAATTAATTCATATATATATATATATATATATATATATACAGTTAATTCATATATACATATATATATATATATATTTACATATATATACAGTTAATTCATATATATATTTACGTATACATATTTAATTCATATATATTTATATTTACATATATAATCTATATATTTAATTCATATACATATATATATATTTACATATATATATATATATATATATATATATATATATATATATATTTAATCCATATATATATACATATATATACATTTAATTCATATATATATATGTATATATATATACATATAATATATATATATTCATATAATATATATATATATATATATTCATATAATATATATATATATCATGGACTCTCCCATCAGTTTCGACGTATAAGGATGTGACAGCTTATTTGATTCAGATATGACATTTTGTGTGATAATCTTAAGTGTGACTTAATACACGCTAGTGATTTACAAAGGAGATCACATATGGATTAACAGTTAGGATTGTGAGATGAGACCACTGTTAGATTGCCTGACCTTTTAGATCTTGCTCTCGCTTCTTGAAGATGATGCAGACAAGCAGATTGAAAACTGCTGAGCCCACTAAAAAACGTTGATCTCCATTCTACCCGCTCCAAAGCTAAGCGCTCAAGGGTGTTATGTGGTATATTGACAGCTGACAGGTTGATTTACATCTTGTCTTTGTATCTTAGCCATGGGCTTCCTACATTCCTGTAGCTCTGATCTAACTGGCTGTACGTTAGGATCTTGGGTATCCTGTCATCAGACATTCTCAAGACATGACCAGACCACCGTAACCGAGATCCTTTCTATTTGCAGCTTCTTGGAGTTCAGTGGCTTTTTCAGACCACCAACGCTCTTTCATGGCTCTGAGATCTCGTTAAACCTGACTTTTGCACTGCTTGTAAGCGATCTTTTTTATCGGAAGAGTTCTTGCTTTATGAGAAGAGTGCAATTGATCTATAAGCTGCTGAACTTCTGTATTATTGTCATCAAAACTGTCTTGATGTATACGATATGGCAGGCCGAGAACCTCCAAGGATGTAGAATATGTTGCATCACGCAGAGCTTTCCAAGATGATTCAATATCATTGGTAATGTTTACAGAATCAAGTGCAGCATCAAGTTTGTCAGGGAGTTTAATTTTCGTTTCAGTCGATTTAAGAGGCAGTACATTAATGCGCTTTGTCACTGTAGATTTTATAATCCTTCGCTTTTGCAGATGCAGTGTAGCTTTACTCCGAAGTAGAGCGTGATCTGACAGATAGCATGTTGTGTGGAATGAATGCGTTATCTTAAAATCTTTTATGTCCCGTCTTTTGGTGATGACGTAGTCGATCAGATGCCAGTCTTTCGAACGAGGATGCATCCACGTGGTCTTACGACAGTTGGGTTGCTGGTAGAAGGTATTAGTGATACTAAGGTCAAATTCCTTGTAGATAGTGAGAAGGCGTAATCCATTAGAAATCACATGACCTATACCATGGTGACCTAAAACGTCCTTCCAAGAATGATAATCATTGCCAACACAAGCATTGAAGTCACCTGTAAGGATTAATTTATCCTTATGTTGGATTTTGAGATGACATTCCGAAGGAGATTGTAAAAATCATCTTTTTCTTCATCTGAACTACCTAAGGTTGGCGCGTAGCAGCTGACCATAGTCATACGGGTGTTGCACTCCAGATTATGCGATCAGATAAACCTTTAGGTGAGGAAGGCAGTGAGCTATCAAGGTCTGACTTGATGGCAAAGCCAACGCCAACTTGCGTGGCTCTTTCTCAGTCTTGCCAGCCCATATCCACTTTTTTCTTCCCTAAGCTGAGAATTACCAGCCAGACGTGTTTCACCAATGGCCGCTATGTCGATGTTATATTTCTTCAACTCGAGAGAAACAAGAGCTGTTTTACGCTGTGGTGCAGAATCATTGTCCTGAAGAATGCGAACATTCCAGGATCCAAAATGGAAATTCTTATTATATTTATTCTCATCTTTCTTGCTGTTTCGACTGCTTTATTGGATAACCAGACAAATGCGGCGGGATGACAAGTCTCTGTGTGAGCAAGCAATGTTTAGGGCTTCTTTTATCGCCTCCTCCCCATAATAGGGACTAGGGCTGCTTTGTCACCAATGGAGGACACAGACATCACAATTGCTAATGGGTTTCTGAAAGGATGGCCATCACCCATCGATCTGCCACTGTGTAGAGCTCCAGCTAGAGCCTTCCAGTAATATCCTTTACCTGACCCCGTCACCTTCATTCTGTCACCAGCGGACCTTGCAAGTGAACTGTGTGGATAAAAATGAATCAAGTTAAACCGCCAGAAAACCCACACAAGTGATTTGATTAAAGTGGTGAAGGCTTGTGCAGAACCATCCACACTTTTCGGAACTATTGATACACTCAGTCGGTGCAAATAAATGCCACAGACGAAGCAGACAATAGACCTCAGGCTTTTCGTATAAGAGTTTTCCATCTCCTAGACCAATCGTGTTCTATAACACTAAAGAGCTTGGTCAGCCCTGGTCGACACTAATTGCCCATAGCTGAGTCCCCTAACAGGTGCTACCACCCCGGGTCAGGGCAGACCTGGGAACAACAGCAATTAGAAGGTGGTTCACGCTTCTTAAACGTTATTTTAATGGTTACTCATATCTGTGTAGCTACGCTCTTTTTATTATTAAACAGTGCATTTATTTATTTACATTTACCAGCCAGGACTCGAATATTCAGGCCGGTAGATGTAAATAAATATACTATTTAATAATAAAAACAAGCATCTACTTAAATATGAGTATCCATTAAAAATAACGTTTAATCAAATAAATTCAAAATATGACGGATTTAATAAATTTCCTAAATTATTGTCTTTCTTTACATTAGGATGCGAAATAGAGTAGTTATATCTATATTTCAAGAACAGGGAAAGAGTTTAAGACTACTAGTTTGGCTTTGGTGAATCACAATTCCGTACGGTTTCCCTAGGGAACGCAGGTTAGAATCCTGTGAGAGAGGGAATATTTTTCTAACAAGTTTACTCGAATATTCAAACCGGTATATGGAAATAAATATACTGTTTAATAAATAAATAAAAACTATGAGTATATATAAAAACAATTAAATGAAGATATATGTAATTTAATCTAGCTCCTTTTATTTATATATGTATGTCTACACACACACACATACACACACACAAATACATACATACATACATATATATATATATATATATATGATTTTTAAAGTATATATATATATATATTTTAATATACTTCTTCTTCTTCTAATAATAATAGTAATAATAATCATAATATAATATATATTATATAATAATATATATTATATTATTTTATATTTTTATATAATATATATTATTATATAATATATATTATTATATAATATATTTTTTATGTAATACATATTTTTATATAATATATATATATTATATAATATATATTATTATATAATATATATTATTATATATTATTATATAATATATATATTATTATATAATATATATTATTATATTATTTTATATTTTTATATAATATATTTTATTATATAATATATATTATTATATAATATATATTATTATATAATATATATTATAATATAATATATATATATTATCATATATATATATATTAATATATAAAATATATTATTATATTATTATATATTATTATTTAATATATTATTATATAATATATATTATTATATTATTATATATTATTATATTATTATATATTATTATATAATATATATTATTATATAATTCTAAATTAATCTAGGCTTGTAGGAAGAGGGTATGTCGTTTCATATAGGCCAATACAAAAACATCACAAAGTATCAAGTCAGCTGAACGTGATGGCCATTTCAATAGCACATTGTCATTATCATTGGCACGCCCGAATCATCTTCCTTTTAGATTCTCATTGAGTTAAGTCCGCTCATTCGCCTTAGTTATCTTTCATACATTTTGTTAAGATTTGAGATCATTTGAACGAGATTCGACTATGTTATTTGACTATAAAATTATGCCACTTTTTAAGGGGTAGTCTGTGTATAATTATATATTATTATAATGGCCTGGCGACTGCATCTAGCATGAAACAGACTGTCGCCTCTAAGTGTTGAATTCTATGTTCACTTTTATATTTTATATTATATATATATATATATATATATATATATATAGAAGCGGATTAGTGGGCAGTGGCTCGGATTGAGGAATCGGAGAGCCAAATTCGAATTCCAGTCGAATCAATTACATTCACTTAGGTGCTAATACCCTTGGGAAAGGTATTAATCCTCTTCTTCTCCCTCCAGCTATGGGTAAATAGCAGGACAGACTCGGTTCTATAGCCTTGGATGGCAACTGGTCTAGGAGAAGAATAACTCTGAATTCAAAACCTGAAGTGTTCAAATAGCGGGGTTGGTTCTGCACAAAGCCTTTGCGTGCACATCGATGTACGCACGTATATAGGTGTACGCACGTGTACATGTAAACTTGCGTCTGTGCTTTGTTATTGATAAACTAGTGTTTAAATCGTGTTATTTTTTGTATTTTTAGGGTATTAATTATGGTTGATTAGGTTATTTGAATATTTATATATAGTGTATACTCCCACACACTCATGTACGCTCTACACGCACGCACATATATTACATAGTATATACGTATTAAAGTAAGTATTTGATTATATCATATGCTATCGTTAATCAAATGTTTCATTTTTATTTAATGGTTAGTAGTTTGTTTATTTTTGCGTTAGTGTTATATACTGAGGTATTAATTATGGGGAATTAGGTTTGTTTGTTTTTACGTATTCATATGTACATGCACACATACGCGTATGTGCATGTCAATATTTATTCGCTTATTTATTTATTAATCATTTTAAAGTTTATATTATATTTATTTATTTAAAGTTTATTTTATATTTATTTTATTTATATTCATTTGTTTATATTAAATTAGTACTTAGATGGCAAAGTATATATTTATCTGCCTACATTTACAGTTAATACTGTAAGAAGCTGCTTTTTTTTATAAATTCACATATAATTTTGTTCGGGATATTGTTTTCTTCTTGTCTCCCAGTGTGTTTTGATAGGGTTGTATTGTTTGTGTATTTTTTCTTTCGAGTGACCTTTTGTGATTGTATTATCTTTCTTTAAAAGATTTTTTTCTGCAGCGTCTATGTAAATTTTTTCATTTATGTTAATTTTATTCGTTACTAGAGCTTTGTACATTATGTTAATTGTTAAACATATACTGTGAAGTGGGCATAATTACATTTAATGGTGTTATTTTGCTGGATGTTATTGTTAATGTTGTAATTGGTATTGGTTTTGAGTATTTTTGTTGTGCTTCGTTATTATAATATCCATGCTATCCATGTAGGTGTAACTAGTTTTTATTGTATTGTTGATAATTTTTGATAATTTGCTGCTTTTAGAAAACTGTTTGTCAATTGCTTTGAAGAATATTTTCCTTCTTTTTGTTTTTATTGTATTATTTTAGGAAGAATTGAACCAAATTATGTTTCTTTTTCTGATGTTTTTGTTTAAATGGCTTTCATTTTTTTATTCTGTTTCTTAGGTCTGATTTTTATGTTTTCTTTTCATTGAATATTTTTACTAGAATTTGTTGAAATTCTTGTATTTATAGATATAGATATTTGAATAAGTTAGGGATGGTAAAAATTTTTGTTAATGTAGATTAGATTGTTGCTGCATGCATACAGACATACATATATATATATATATATATATATATATATATATATATATATATATATATATATATATATATATATATATATATATGCTCAATCCCTGATATTGAGCACTTTACACTTAAAGCATATCGTAAAACTATATATTTATCATATATATAGGGTGCAATGGTTAAAATTTTATATTTTAATTTAGCGCATGCGTGTTTATTTTTGATTTTGTCGACTGGACAGTATAGTTGGGTCAGTCGGGCACCATCTGTGAGAAAAAGAGAAGTATGTGCCTCAGACTCAACACGGAAGGCTACATCGTGCCTTGAGGAGGTAGTGGTACCCTGGGGCAAGAGTTTGGTAGCTGGAAGACCCTATATCTGAAACAGGAATCTGTAACATGTCACACAAGTAGGAGAACCCAGTCGTGGCTGTCATAAAAATTTCTTCGACCACATCACATCTTATATCTGACCATCTAATACACAAGACGGCAGCCCTGTTGATTATAATGCGTAGGGCGTAGTTGAACGAAAAAGCAACAATACTCCCTGTAACTCTAAAGATGAACAGAAGGCAAGGATTATAGCAGCATGGAAACAAGGAAACCGTCCAGAAGTTTCCGATGTTGTCTGGATGCCATGATTGAAGCCAAAGGCGTTTTTATTGAATAAATTTACTCTTCAGTATTTCCAGATATTGGTTTAGTAAATTTGGTAAATATATAATGTAAACAAATGACGTCACACATTATGACATGAACAAATATATATATATATATATATATTATGACATGAACAAAGTCTGACAATTATTTTAAGACATTTTTATGTTTATACATTCTTATACATTTGTTTACATTTGGATACGCTTTGAGCAGATATGAATGTACGTGAGAGATTCATGGAAGATTGTAATTTAAAAACAGTAAAATCGACCTTGCTCCCCGAACGATCCTTTGTGGCTCAATCGGTTAAGGCACGTCAAGCTATATGACGGTTCCGTTTAGGATACACGTTCGATTCCTGTCGGTGGACAAATGTTTTCTATGAAAATTTCTTGAACATTCAGGCCGGTAAATGTTATTAATACTGTTTATTATAAACAGACCATTTACTTAAATTTTTGTATCTATAAAAAGAATGTAAAAAATATCTTAAAATAATTGTTCATGTCATAATAAACATAAATAATATATATATAATATATATATATATATATATATATATATATATATATATATATATATAACTTGATGCCAGTCAGGAGAAGAGGTTAAACACCTTTCACCTCCACTGCCTCAGACGTGTCCTGCACATTAAGTGGCAAGACTGGGTCACTAATACAGATGTCTTCCAACGTGCCAGCATCCCCAGCCTGTTCACGCTGCTCTGCATGGCTGGGGCACGTACCGGCCGCATCCCAAGAGACATCCTGTACGGAGAGCTGGGGGGGGGGTCCCGCCCAACTGGAAGACCTCAGCTCCGCTTCAAGGATGTCTGCAAACGAGACATGAAGCTGGCTGACCCCAACACCTGGAAGGCCGCGGCTGAGGATCGTCAACTTTGGAGAGCCGCAGTCAGTGACGACGTCACGATTGCAGAAGCTGCGAGGGAAGATCAGTAGGCACCAAAGAACGCCAGGAGAAAAGAGGAGGACAACCCCCGTCTCCGAGTCATCCAGTTTCATCTGCGACACGTGCCTGAGAGACTGCCGCTCCAGAGTGGGACTACACAGTCACCAGAGGCGATATAACTCCATCATCTCGAATTTTAAAAAAAGAAAAAAAAGAGAGAGAATAAGCGCTACTCCATCGTCTCCCGAGACAGACGGATGCCGAAGATATATATATATATATATATATATATAGGGCGCGAGATAAAGATAGATATGAACCGACTGAGATAGATAGATAGATAGATAGATAGATAGATATGAACAGACTGAGATAGATAGATAGATAGATAGATAGATAGATAGATACATAGATGAGATAGATAGATACATAGATAGATAGATAGATAGATAGATAGATGTGAACAGAATGAGATATATAAACAGATAGATATGAATAGACTATGATAGATAGATAAATAGATAGATAATGAACAAGCTTATAGATAGATAAATAGATAGATTGATATGAACATAGAAAGATAGATATAAACAGACTGAGATAGATATGAACATATAGATAGATAGATAGATAAATAGATAGATTAAAAGAAAGAAAGTGTCAGATAAGATTGCTTTTATTTGCCCAGATTGCATTTTTTGATTCATTAATTCAGGTCTCAGGAAAGATGATTTGAGAATAGAAATATAGTCGTATATGAAAATCTATAAAACATTTAGAATAAAAATCATGTCCCTGCATAAATAATTTCGAGGAAAGAAAGTAATCAAAATAATCTCCCAATTTCAGAGATATAACGATGCTAAAATATGCAAAAGTTTTAACGTTTTATAACTGTTTTTTTTTTTTTTTTTTTTTTCAATCAGTTCCGAATGTTTAACATTGCCTTCTTTTCAACGACAACGAAAACCTCTTCTATGAGGACACCTGAAAAAGCCGAACAGATACGTTTCGGATGTTTGTAATAATAAATTGCAATTAATCGGGCCCTTTAATTCGTAACAGGTTGTTCTACTCATTTCAATATCTATAGCATCTCTGAGATTACTTACATTATTTACAAACGGACTGTTAATATGGCTTCAACGTTTCGACCATTGATGTCCTTCTTCAGGATAACAGTCCGAATTTATTTTAAATAATTGTTCTAGTTCCACGTGCTGAATGTTATTTCCTTTAACTCAACTGTCTAAGGTTTTGGTTAACCACTTTGTGGTATTGAACTCTATAGAGTGACTGAAACTAACGTCTTTATTCAGTGAACATATGGCATCTGAAGATATCTCAGGATAATTTTTTACTAGTCCGAATAAATTTTTTGTTAATTTAATTCAAGGAAAGATGAGAATCAGAATAATAAATAATTTCATAATATATTTCAGAGATATAAAACGTTGTGAATATGGCAATGAAGATGAGGATAACAGTCCGAATAATTTAAATAATGCAAGTAATCATAATACCTCATTTCAGAGATATAGAGGCTGAAACGTTGTGAATATGGCAATGAAGATGAGGATAACAGTCCGAATAATTTAAATAATGCAAGTAATCATAATACCTCATTTCAGAGATATAGAGGCTGAAACGTTGTGAATATGGCAATGAAGATGAGGATAACAGTCCGAATAATATAAATAATGCAAGTAATCATAATACCTCATTTCAGAGATATAGAGGCTGAAACGTTGTGAATATGGCAATGAAGATGAGGATAACAGTCCGAATAATGTAAATAATTCAAGTAATCATAATACCTCATTTCAGAGATATAGAGGCTAAAACGTTGTGAATATGGCAATGAAGATGAGGATAACAGTCCGAATAATTTAAATAATGCAAGTAATCATAATACCTCATTTCAGAGATATAGAGGCTGAAACGTTGTGAATATGGCAATGAAGATGAGGATAACAGTCCGAATAATGTAAATAATGCAAGTAATCATAATACCTCATTTCAGAGATATAGAGGCTGAAACGTTGTGAATATGGCAATGAAGATGAGGATAACAGTCCGAATAATGTAAATAATGCAAGTAATCATAATACCTCATTTCAGAGATATAGAGGCTGAAACGTTGTGAATATGGCAATGAAGATGAGGATAACAGTCCGAATAATTTAAATAATGCAAGTAATCATGATACCTCATTTCAGAGATATAGACAGATATTAAAAATGAGGACGTTATTCCGAATACATGTAATGTAAATAATAGAAATTACTCACCACAGAAATTTACATAAATTCGAGATGAAAAAATGATAATGTTCATCTTAGTATTTCAATTAACATAATTTATTTTCTTTTAGATTTAAAACTATTTCTTTTAAATTATTTTAAGATTTAAAACTATTTCTTTTAAATTATTTTAAGATTTAAAACTATTTCTTTTAAATTATTTTAAGATTTAAAACTATTTCTTTTAAATTATTTTCCGATATTTTTAAATTTCCTTCTTTTTCAGTGTAATTTTTTTTTTTGCGACATAGGTAATCATGCCTCTCCAAATATCCCTTTTTTTAATTCATAAATTGCCATAACTGTTCTTGAGAAAGAAGACAGTTTAACATTGCTTTCTCTTAAAATGCTGACTAACCAATGCTAAAGAATCCAGTTTTCCCTGCTATTTACCGTATTGATGACATGAATATACGATTTCAATCTATTCTCAACATAATTTGACGGGAAGTTCAACTCGATTTTTCGATTCCATTTCTGTATACATAGTCATTACCAAACCTAGACATCCACAAATTTCTTTCCGCCTTTTTTTTTTAAAACCAATCTCATGAGAGAGTTCATTCAGATTTCTAGATGAAGAAAAATTTTCTTTCTTTTTTTCAATTTTTAAGTAGTATATCGTTTAGTTTAAATTCTATTGACGTTTAGTTTAAATTCTATTGATTTTTATCGCACATCCAGAACCATATTCTTTTCTAACGTTATTTTAGAAATAAATATTTGAATTCGCTAGCCATTGATCGCCTACCTTTTCCACGGCAGGTGTTTTACTGATTAATCCACAACCAATAAGTGTTATCCAGATTTAACCATATATACTTAGACTCTTTATTTCTCCTAATGACAAAACTCCACTGTTTTATTTATGTTATAATATTCGCTCTTGTGAGTTGAAGCATTGTCAATTATTAATTCTTTTTGTCAGTATTTCTTTCATCTTATTTCTAATATTTGTCAGTTGCTTCGTTTCACATAAAAACATGCCAGTTGGCACACTTTTGGAACTTGAAAATCAAAAGAGTCTAAGTAGCTCCCCAATGGTCCGACCCAGCAGGCAGCACCTCCCTATTGCACATAAACGTAGTTCTGAGAGAATGTACAATTAAGCTGGATTTGTGTCATATCTTCCCGTCCTGTCGAGTTTTGGCTAGTTAAACATGGCGATCGGTCGATATTCACTGACGTCAAAGCGTAGAATTGTCGTCATTGTTATCTTTATGATTTAATGACATTTGATTTGTAAATCATACAAATTCTTATCTCGTCTCCATTTTCTTTTCAACTTTTCTTTGATATGAAATGTGTGCCTTTCTTCGACAAAGACTTGTTTACATCCATTGATGAAATAAAGTTTATAATCTCTACTTTAAGAGAGAAACGTTATAATGACCTCTTTAATGTGAAATGGTCAGGCTGGAAGTAGTAATCGTCATTGCATGTCATTCGAGCTTGCTTTTTTTGCTTCGTTTTGAGTATGTAATCCTTTCGAACATTTCGTGTATCGATAAAGTGACATCATAAATTTTGTAATTTTATTCAGTATGTCAATTGTTTTTTTTATTGATTGATTGATGGATTCATGTTTCAAGGATTATCGACCGTCTGTACATTATTTAAAGTCAGATTTTTTTTTAAAAATTGGACCTAAGCTCACCGATTAACAATTCCAACCTATTATACAGTACACCGCACGCAAATCCAAGCTAGGAGCACATGTACTTGTCAAGCGGTCCCCCATCTAGGTAGGGACCAGGCTCGACGGCACTTAACTTCCGTGATCGTACACAAATAGCTGATACAATAATAGAAACGTATTATTAAGACATAATACGTTTCTATTTGAAACACAAGTTTTGAATTAATCTCTGGGTTCTGTGGATGTAATCCAAACGTGCCTCTTCATATATATATATATATGGCATTAAAGGCAAGAAATTTTTTACTATAGGCCATGATAAATTTTAAAACAAAAATACGAACACAGTCGACCGGTTTCGTCCCCTCTCGTCCGAACCTTAAACGGGGAAACAAATTATGAGACGAAAGTCTGTCGCGGATGACGTGAATGAATGGATAGGGAAAAATATAATAATAAAAGTTATAACACCAAAGATGCTAGAGACACACCACATATATATATATATATATATATATATATATATATATATATATATATATATATATTAAATGCGAATCGAAATATGTTTTTTTTTTAATGTTATTGTTAACGGATACAAAATTTTGGAATCGCAACAAATTTTTTGAAAATTTAAGAGAGTGTGTTTTTTACTAATATGGCACATTGACTGATAAACTTTTTTTTTTCATATTGCCAGAATAAATAAATTTTCGTCAAACAGAAAAATATTCGCAAATCGTCTTAATGATGCACTTAATAGGAACAACTTCAAGCAAAAACTAATCAGATTTTGAATGTCTATTCGCCTCTTAATTCTCTAAAGTTATTTGCTCTATTATTATTATTATCTGTAAAAGGGACGACTTCATAACAATCAATCCATTGTATAAACCCATTTACATAGTTCCAAATATTAAGAAATATCTAAGTAGGCCAGGCTATCCCGCCTTTTCCTTCTCATCCATTTTTTTTCTCCAAACTTTCCACTCCTTCAAAATCTCCCTCTTGCGTTCCACTCAACTCAATGTCTCCACTGACGATCAGACTAAGATCTAAAAACAACTGCTTAAATATTACTATATTAATGCCGAATTTTATTTAGATTAAGATCCCTTTAATCAAATTAATTTGAATCGACCTGATTTATCCTGCATAAAAACAGTAAACGGTATCATGCAATTTAACATATTAAAATCTAAAAAGTATAGAGCAAATTTTTGGTTGAGGAAACCGACTACTACTAACCACTAATCTCTTAGCCCTATCTTTAACCAACTCTTCTCTGACACCCTCCCACCCACTACCAATCTAATGTGTCTGTATGGTGTACTGTCTCCATTTGCGGAGGATGTTTCGTTCTGATGAATTGAACATTTCGGTGTTCACGAAATAAAATTATAAACGAAATGGATAATTAAAGTCTCCGTCTTTTTATTATCATTATCACTATATATATATATATATATATATATATATATATATATATATATATAAGAAATATAGTCTTACGCTGTGCTATATTTATGGGATAAAGTGCTCAATACCAGAGATATTGCGTGTGGAAATATAGAAGTGACAGGCTGTTTCATGCTAGACGCAATCATCAGGACTGAAAAAACCTGTCGCCTTTAAGTGTTGATTTCAATGTTCACTTTCATATATATATATATATATATATATATATATATATATATATATATATGTTCGATGCATAACTACATTATTCAAAGATGAAAATAATACTGGCATCTCATTTTAACAGATATATTTACCAAAATTACACAAAAATATCTTTATATAAAAGATTTATTCAATAAAATCGCCATTGGCTTCAGACACGGCCTCCAAACAACTTCGGAATCTCCTGCTACTCTTCTAGACGGTCCCCTTGTTTGCTGGTGAGTGCTGCCATAATACTTGTATTCGGTTCATTTTTGCTGTTAGAAGTAGTTTTGTTGGTCTCTCCCTCAACTGTGACACACACATAATAATCAAGGGGGCTGCAGTCTGAGAAGTTAGGTGGCGAAATGTAAGGAGCGAGGTGGTTGCAGAAATTGTCTGACAGCCATGACTGGGTTTTCCTGCTTGTGTGGCATTGTGCAGTGTCATGTTGCCATATATAGTGGCTTCCAGCAGTCACGCTGTTAACCCATGGCAGCACACTACCTCCTCAAGGCACTTGATGTAGGCTTCTGTATTGAACCTCAGGCCTTCCCTAACAGATTTTTTGTTATTTTCTTTCCGAATCCTCTGCACTCAGATTGACACCCAAACAGTCTGAAATGTTAGGAGCTTCCGTCTGGAATGGAAAACAGTACAGCATACCATTTCCAAATTTCTGGCTGAGTGAATTGCGTCAAAGTGCACTTATATGACGGTTACGTGTACGATACCGGTTCGATTCCTGCCGGAGGACAGATATTTTCTATGAAATTTCTCGGATATTAAGGTCGGTAAATGTTGTTAATACTGTTTATTATAAGCAGAGCATTTAATATTTGTATCTATAAAAATAAGGTATAAATAGAAAATATATTAAAATAATTGTCGGGCTTAATCTATTTCATAATATATGATGACATTTGTTTATGTGAAGGTACGCTTCGAGCAAATATGAGCGTTCGAGAGAAATCAAGGGAAATTTGTTGTTTAAAAACAGTATTTTGACCTTACTAACCAGATGCTTCCTCTGTAGCGAAATAGTATAGCACGTCAGACTATATGACGGTTCCGTGTAGGATACAGGGTCAATTCTTGTCGGAGGACAGTATTTTCTGTGAAATTTCTCGGACATTCAGTACGGTAACTGTTGTTAATTATAAGCAGATCATTTACCTAAATATTTTCATCTATAAAAATAACATATAAACAGAATATATATATATGTGTGTGTGTGTGTGTGTGTGAAGATTGAAATCAACACCCAGAGGCGACAGTCTGTGCCATGTTAATCGCAATCGTCATGTCCACTTTTATATTTACATAATATATTGAGCACTTTAACCCATAAATATAGCATACCTTAAAAGTAACACACATATATATATATATATATATATATGTGTGTGTGTGTGTACTGACTACTTGTGGTGGGATAGTGTGTATGTGCGTATGTGTGTGTATACGCACGCATATAAACGCGCATGCTGACAGGAACACGCCAAAATAGAAACAGATCCAAGAGCACATAGAGGTCACTAAAACATTAAAAGATTAAATGCCGATAACTACTCGCTGGACAAACCTTAATTGTTTTATGACCCTTCACGCAGAACTCTTCATTGACAATTCTAGAAAGAAAATTCGGATTGCCAACACACAAACAGAATGTCTCATATCGAGAATATTCCACATTGAACATGAAGAAAAATTAATTATTTTTAATAATATGTAAAAATCTCCACTTTCACCTGAAGACGGTTGCGAGACCAGACCAGAAACACGTGTCGTGAAATTATGTAAAACAAAAGTATAATATTTTTTCTCAATAAATCCACATTACAACCAAAAACGTTTGCGGCACCTCTTCTTTTTTATATATATATATATATATATATATATATATATATATATATATATATATATATATATATATATATATATAGTAAAAATTATTTTTAGTGGATATGCAGGTTGGTAGACGCAATTTCAACTGGGGCTACGATGATATTACATTGAAACACCGATTCACGCACGATTAAGGAAGTTAAGCAATGTTTGACTTGGTCAGTACCTAGATGTGTAATCGTTTAGGAATACCAGTTACTGTGAGATTGCATGTGTTGATGGTGTAAAAGACAATTAGTTGGAATTGTTAATTGGAGAGCCGTGTTCCAATTCCAGTTGCGTTTGTTTTATGTACTTATGGGTAAATACCCTTGGCGATGGTATCATTAAACCTCTTCCCCTCACAGCTATGGGTTAATTAGTAAGACTTGTATCACTAAATTATTATCCCCCCACACCAAAAAATAAATAGAATCTAGACATATACTCTGGTTTTATATAATCCGCATTGGGTTGATAAGCCGTAAAGGTCGAATCAATAAATCAATCAATTTCTAGTGTTTAAAATCTTAACAAAAGTAGACCGTCTACCGAAAAAAAATAGATCTGCTAAATTGACGTTTAATGTGATTGCAATGGTTTGACATTTGGTTATCTTTTGCGAAGTGGGTTAGGACAAGAAATCTTCAGCTCTCTTCACACACACACACACATATATAGTTTATCTGATGATCGCAAAAAGCGTGAAACCCAGAGTCACAAACTCATAGCCATACAAATGAATATATATATATATATATATATATATATATATATATATATATATATATATATATATATGAAAATTTCTCAGAGTTAACCTGTAGAAAAGACAACATTTATAAATATAAATGACAATAGGAAAACTGTAGTTAATGCTGATGCATTTTGTCCAATGTGGACTTTCTCAAAGCAAAAAACGAAATGAATTTAATTAAAGAACGTAACTAATAATAACAAAAAACAGAATGTTCTTAGCAACTGGAGGAATGTAGAGAAACGCTATTTTCATATTGTTAACTGAAAATAACGTCAGTTAATGTTACGTGTCGAGAATATTGTCATTATAAATGTGTTGACTGATTTAACCATTTTCTTTTGATTTTACGATATTGTTGTGTACGTTTGTTTGGGAGAGCAGTAATTTTGTTAAGAAAGGTTAAATAGGGAAAAAGCCTTGGCGTAGATTAATATTTGGGTAATATTCCATGGCGGCACTCTCTAGAATTTTCTTTCTGAGTGAGTTGTTTTCTTTTTTTATGAGTGTAGCATTTTTAAAATCAAAATTATGGTTGAATTTATTTCTATGTATGACTAGTGCATTATGACGAGTTGCTAAGAACATTCTGTTTTTTGTTATTATTAGTTACATTCTTTGATTAAATACATTTCGTTTTTTTGCTTTGAGAAAGCCCACATTGGACGAAACGCGTCAGCAATAACTACAGTTTTCCTATTGTAATTCATATATATATATATATATATATATATGTGTGTGTGTGTGTGTGCGTGTGTGTGTGTGTGTGTGTGTGTGTTTAGCAGCATATCTTTATTGAAACATGTTTCATTGCATAATGTAGACATATTGCGTCTACTTATTTTGATACCGATCCTTTCCATTTGTCTAATCAGTTTCATTCATCAAGGAAAGTAGTTTTCGACCTTTTCTGTGATCATCTTCCGGGGTAAATTACAAATACAAACTTATTGTAACTGCGGTAAAATCTTCATTCCGTTGTGTTGGTGATTTCTAAAAACACGCCCGAAGGTCGCTCTGTTATAGTTATTTTAAACATTTTAATTTTATTCATTGTAGATTTTTTTTTTTTTTTCAAAGCAAGCCTTTCAATATAAGGGAGCTGTCCGGAAATTGGTAAAAATTTAAAATGGCATTAAATGTATTATGCAATTTAATATATTCGTAATAAATTTTTTGAGTGTTGGTAGTATGATTTTGATATTGAGGGTTTCGAGAATTTGAATATACACTCCGCTCCAAAATTATTGGAACGACAAGACAAATTCCTTTGTTTTTGTTGTTCACTGAAGAAAGATGAATATGAGACAGGAAGTTATAATTTCAGCTTTTATTTCCTGCTATTTATATTAAACAGCTGAGGACTTACTACCTTTTGTATTAAATGACCCCATTTTTAGGTGTGAAAAAGCAAAGGAACAGATAGTCTTAAAGTAAACAACATGTAATATTTGACTGCCTAATTCTTGTTTGTAATAACTGCACCAAGCCTACGACCTATTGACATCACCAAACTGATGCATTTTTCATTTGTGTGTGGTGGGGGGGGGCGGTTATTTAACTTCATCTGTATTAGTGCATTCTTATCTCACCGTATACATTTCAATCTATGTCATTTATTTTTTACTGATCTGCTCTCTCTTATTCTCTCTCTCCCTCGTCTATCTCCCTCTCTTTTTCACTCTCTCTCTCTCTTTCCCACGTCTTTTCTCCCTCGTCTCTCTCCCTCCCTCCTTCGTCTCACTCTCTTTCTTTCTCTTCATTTCTCTCTCTCTCTTTCATTCTCTATCTCTCTCTTTCTTCCCTCCCTCTCTTTCCCTCATCTCTTGCTCTCCCTCACCTTTCTCGCTCTCCCTCTCTCTCTCGATCCCCCTCCAACTCCTACTCTCTTTCTCTATGTTCCTCCTCTCTCTCTCCACAACGTCTTACTCGCTTTCTTTCTCTCTCTTTCTCTTCACCCTCGTCTCTCTCTTTCTCTTCACCTTCGTCTCTCTCCCTCCCTCCCTCCTCGTAATATATCTCTCTCCCTTGTCTCTCTGCACCTCGTCTATTTCTCCCACTCCCGCCTCCTAATCTCTCTTTCACCCTCGTCTCTATCTCCCCCTTGTCTCTCTCTGTTTCTATATTTCTCTTTTTCTACCTATCTCTCTTTCTACCCCCCCCCCACTTCGTCTCACTTCTTCCCTGATCCTACACTTTTTCTTATCTCTAACCTCGTCTATCTCTCCCTCCCTATCTCTCTTCCTTGATCCGCCTACTCCCTCTCTCTCTGCCTCTGCTCTCTCTCTCTCTCTCTCTCTCTCTCTCTCTCTCTCTCTATATATATATATATATATATATATATATATATATATATAACAATAAAAAATATTAAAAATTAAAATCTTCAGACACACTGGGTTGTAGATTAATATTCTTTCGTTTTATTATTATTATTATTCCATTTAGATTCCTCGACTAGTTTCGGCCAAAATGGCCATCATCGGGAGAAGAAATATTTCTGCTTGCTGGTAGCAGTAAACTACAGAAATGAAATATACAGAAATGAAATATATATACATACAGAAATGAAATATATATATATATATATACAGAAATGAAATATATATATATATATATATATATATATATATATATATATATATATATATATATATATATATATATATATATATATATATATTATTCGACGCCTCTCAAGTGTACAATAGCACCAATTTTCTCTGAGATTATTTTTTCTTGCGGCTCTCTCTTGCATCGGTGCGCTCCGATTGTTTTCTACTGAAAAGATTGTCTCAGTCATGAAACCTAATTCGTGCACATGTGATTAATCATTTCAGACTTGACGTCGCAAAGCCCACACACATGCAGTTTGCTGCGTCAAGTGACCCACCCACCTGCAAATACATGTTTACAATATCGCTAATATTTTACAGCATCTCCAGATATTTACTGAACTTCGACTAATCCAAAACCAGGGAAGAAATAAATTTAATATAGCTAATAAAATTATGCAGCTATTGTCTGCGATATCGTAAACATCATTATACAAAATCCCATCGTTTCTTTGTCGATAGGAAATGTACAATAATCCATGATATGAAGCAGACTTTCAGATTAACAGTTTTCAGTACCTATATAAATACAGAGACATTGAAATGATCATTTTAATGTTAATGCTATTTCTGTAATCATCCCCACCCCCCAGCATAACAATCGAGCCACTAACACACAGAGGTTTACTGAGTGTTAGAGAGTAAAAGAAAAACATTATTAAGAAGCGAGAACATTAAAAGAACAGAATTTAAGAGGAGAGAAGAAATGGTAATATTAACTGTTTCCTTATAAGGAAACATTCGGCATTCATTGACCAAGAAGCCAGTGCTGCTGCCAGTTGAAATGCATAAGATCTTTGTATTCAGACAATTTTTCAGGAATTCAGATAAAACCCTTTTTAGATTAGGAATGTTGCCGTGTTAACGTACCACAAGGTGACGTCGAAGAAAGGTTAAACAAAAAAATAGTAAAATACTACGTTTTCATTCAAGAAGTGCGTGATATGGAACATATGCGTTAAGGTCGGGGCCATATGGATTGGTGAACTTAGAATGGTACTAAAAAACAAGGAAACCGAAATTAGATGAATTAAACATTTTAGAAAGAATTAAAACTGTTCAGAATACGGCGCTTCTATTGTCTGTAATGATACTGAGGAAGGTGCTAGAGATTTCAGAAAATTTGCTGTCATCTTCAGTTATAGCAACCAAGGAATAATAATAATAATAATAATAATAATAATAATAATAATAAGAAGAAGAAGAAGAAGAAGAAGAAGAAGAAGAAAATCGAAATCTCAAAAATATGGCACATGGGAACATCAACAATCTTCATTGTAGTTGGAGCCCTCGGATTGGTTGGAAAATTCCAGTAGACTAATTGAAGGGATTCCTGGAAGCCCATGCCTCAAAGAAATACAAAAAATTGTTCTCACGAGTACAGCCCGCACCTTACGATGGGATTTGTCTATGTATTTTTTTTTCCAGTGGAAAATGTCATGATGCCATTTCTAACCTTAGGTCCCTGGACGGGACCTGGAAAAGAAATGAGTACACATCAGAAATCAAAGGAATAATAATAATAATAATAATAATAATAATAATAATAATAATAATAATAATAATAACTGATAGGACCTAGGGACAATTCATAGATGTTGACATGTTTGTCAGTTACCTCAGGTCTTTGCTTTTCTTTCAACCATTGCTCGTATTTTTCTATTATCTTCTTTTTTACCTGTACACATATTTACCGAAATGTTATGCAAACATGGATTAGTTGTATATACACAAACATACTTACCTCTACAGATTCACGATAGCTAAGATTTCAAATGAATTTTTAAAAGTGAAAAATTCTTCATGAAGCATTTATTTTAGTTTTAATTTCAAGTTAATAGATTAAATTTAATATTTTCAATAAGCAACATACCTTGCCCTATTACAAAACTAATTTAAATTGATTGAAATGTGTTTTTAGCTTAAAAATTATTGCAATGTAAGTCTCTTTATTATAAGATCTTCCAAAAATAACATACTTTTCAGAAATTCTATTTTAGGAATATTTAAATTAAAATTAATCTTATTTGAAACAAATATTATTTGTTTTAAGTTTAAAATATTACAGAAATTCATTTGTTATACCCAAGAGTAACTGTTTATTTAAGGTGTTGACAGCGTGATGATAGAATTAATGTTGTTCTACAAGGACTTTGTGTATAAAATATAATTTAAGAAAATGACGTGAACGCATTTTTATATAATCTTTAGCTACCCAGTAATCTTTACAAATTAGGAAAATATTCTCCTTAATCTAATGTTTTATTGAATTTTAGAAATATTGATTTAAATTTACTATAGTCATCGCAGTTATTTTCTGATAATGTTGTTTATGGTCACCCGTACTTACAAAAGTCTGCACTTTTGTACACAGACAAAAAAAAATTCGAAATTCTTATGAAAATATTTGATGATTTGTACTAAAATTTTCCATTTGTGAGTAGTAAATACAATTTTTACATATCATCTAAAAAGCTGAAATTAATACTGAATATTAAAAGATTTTTAAACTTTATAAATTATTTTAATTAAAATTTTTAAAAAAATGAAAACTTTTCTTGTAAAAATTCATTATTCATCGAAAAAATGTTTTTTCTTAAGACAATAGAGTCCCTAGAAGATTTTATTTATAAAAACAATTAAAAAATTTTGTAATTAACTAATTTATACTTTTTATAATAAGTGTTACTGAATTTTTTTATTGTACAATTCAGACAGTGATTTTCCATAAATGTTGTTTCTGTTTTACAAAATAAAAATTGTTAATTTAAGTTCTCGAAGGAGTTCTGCATTTAACTGATATTAATATTAAGAGGGTAAAATTTGATTACTCGAAATTACATGGAATTAAGAACGTCGAAAGTAACAGATCTAAAAAAAATGCTTTTACCTAGATTTCCCTAAAACAAAACCTCCTCAAATAATTTCATTCATTTGTGAATAAGTCCTGAAAGTTTCTTTAAAATCCGACAATTATTTGAGTTTTGCAAATATTTCCAATTCATTCCGTTTTTTTTGCCACAAAAAGATGCTAAAATTTCCTATTCTAATATTTCGCCCCCCTCCTGATGTAAGAAAAACAAGATCTTTAATCAAAATTTCGAACGTGCTAGAAATTATTAAAAAATTTAATTAATCAAAAAATCCTTTGGCCTTTTCACTTAATAATATCATAAAGCTTTTGAGGGTAAAACTTTGTTTTTATTAAGTTTGGGGCCCATTTTCTTCATGGTATGTTTTTTTTTCGTCGAATTACTGAAGGTACCTACGCAAAGAAATAAAGAATTAACAATGTCTATTCTAGATTCTCTTGTATCTTTCTCTTGCTTATCATCTTATCATAAAAAACTTTTTAATGCGTCACAACTTTTGCGCCGTTTTGTTGCTATAGTCTCCGCAATCCTCTGTTTATTGTCTCATGATATCCAACCAGCAAGATTGTATCTCTGTCTTTTTCATACCCGGCCTTTCCTCCTCTCTGTATATGCATATATGTATTTTTTATATGCTTACTATCTTTTCATGGCCTCCTTTCATCCATTCCTTCGCTTTTCCCAATTCATCCCTGCTTGATATTATGATACAGGTTTCCCGGTCGAAAAATTTGATTCCATCTCAGAAGAACTGAGGTTTGGACAGATACTACATTCTGATCTAACATAAACATAAGCAGAATAATATTGTATAGTGGGCTATGATAAGTTTTTAGCCACCCTTGATTACATCAATTTTGGCTTGTGTAATAACGTATGTTTTTTTTTTCAGGAAATACCGTGTTAGTATCAAGCTACATTCATCTATGAACGATAGTTGACTTATATTTTGCAAAGAAAGTTCGTGGAAGTAAGGAAATTGGTGAATTTCAAAGAGGGCAGATAATAGGATGGCATCAGTGTGGCAAATCAAATAGAGAAATTGCTAGGTTTTTCCATGTTAATCATCAAATGGTTAATATTTAATGAATAAGGCCATTGTCGTGTGGAACAATATTTAGGAAGAGAAAGCATTGTGTCTGAGCGAATGAAAACGACGCTGAATAGGTAAGTCATCAAAAACTGTCGTCAGAGCGTCAAAGAAGTTGCCAACTGAATGAAAATGTCGCCATATGCGGTGAAAAAGACTCTGAAAGAGCTAGCCTATCAAAGAAGAGTTGCAAGAAAGAAACCCTTAATTTCAGAGGTTAACAAGAACAGGCGTATGGAATGGGCGAGAAAATTCGAGAGCAAAGATTGTGAAATCTGTCAGTAAATTCTGACAATGTTCGAATTCGAGACAGGTTTATATTTGGTGAAATCACAATGAGACTTGGAACACTGAATGTCTTCAGGCGACTGTGAAATATGGAGGGATTAGAGTAGTGATGTGGGGCGCTGTCTGGTTTGGAGGGAAATCTGAGATGATTCTTTTTGACAAGCGGTTGAATGGTCTAAATATTAGAGAAAGGACACCTCCCACTATTTGAAACCAAAAAGATTGACACCAATGTCTACCTTTTTCAAGAACATGGAGCGCCATGTCATAGGAGCAAAGTAGCAAAGACCTGAAAGGAATTGCAAGGAATCAAGTCACTGCTTTGGGTAGTCCAAAATCTTGACATGAAATCCAATAGAGCACCTTTGGTAGCACCTTGACCGAAGACTTCGAGAGCTTGCAACCAAAATCACGTCAGTGGCAACCCTTAAAGAAACATTGCTAAAGGAGTGGCAAAATATGGATCAGACAATTGTTGATAACTTGATCAAATCCATGAAATATCGAATACAAGTACTGAAACTAGCAAATGGAGGACCTACTCTACACTAGTTCCAAATACTGTTTATTTATGTTGAGTAGGGATTACGTAATTAAATTTTGAAATTGGATGTAGTTTATTTCTCCTGGCTAAAAACTTTTCTTAGGCCACTGTACATAATGATAAAGATTCTAATAATGTGTAGGTCTTTTGTGCTTTGAGGAATGTTATTCCAGACACTGTTTACAAATAACAGTTTGGTAGTAGGCAGCTTAATCTAGGTCTGTGTGTCACTGGGATGCCACCCACTGAATGTGACTGTTGTCGTAACTCTAAACAATACTTACAATGCCCATATGACGTGGAATTTTAAACATCAATAAAAGTAAAATATGCAATTTTTGTTCTGCTATTTGAAACTAATTGCCACTTCCGTGGAAACAGTGCGTAAATTTGCTTTTATTCTTCTACTCTTTGTTTAATTCTTTTGCATTTATGAATCGGGAAAGACGGGGTAGCAATTTGGCATGTGAATACAAGCATTTGCATTTAGGTCCATTTGGCGGCAATCAGTGGGCATCCCGGCCTTCAAAATGGCAATGTGATTTTCATAAAAAAGAAAGAAAAAACCAATTAATCTGCGGTCTTTTCATTCATTATTTAGGTCAAAATTAAAACGTTTTACTGTTTGTGACAAGAAAAATGTCCGTTTGGGTCGTTTGACATAAAATGTCACAAAGTTTTCTCATACTTCACTAAAACCCCCGTGACATTTTGCTTCGTATTAAAATATTCAGAAATAATTCCGTGAATTAAAATAATCCTCTGCCCCTAAAAATCGGTTTTCAGAATTGAAACTCCTGAGGATACCCAGTCGATGACGTTTGAAAAAGATATTTTAAAATTTATTTTATTTTAATTTATTTGTTTTTATTCTGTCGTATGGTTCTGCAAAATACGCAGATGACACTATGAGAGTGTGTTGATAGCAGACGCAGAAACAAAACTACTAGACATCCTAGACAATATAGTAAAGGGAAGCAAGAAGAAAGGACTAACCGAAAACTAAGAATACAGAATGCTGGTTTGCAAGAGAAATAACCCAAGATATAAAAAATACGAATTGGAAATTTAAATATCAAACAAGTGCAGAAGTATAAATATTTTAACAAAGGTTGGAAAATGTGACACTGAAATACAAACGCGCATTAGAAAAATAAAAGATGCCCTCCAAAAGCTAAGCAAAATACTAAGAAACAGGAAAACTGAAAAGAGTGCTGAATTGTTACGCAATATCAATTCTCTTACACGGCAGAAAATGATGGAAAATCTCTTCACAGATGAAGAAAAAACTAGAAACAACAGATCTGGTTCCGCAGTATAGCTGGCCACTCGTATTCGAGGATAGCTGTCGTAAAAAATCTACTGGGGCGTCTAGCCAATCCCTACTGCAGACGCTTACTCAGGCGCATTTGTGTTGGTTCAACACCCACAGAGCCCACTTGTGGTTTCTACTGCAACTATGCTGAGCAGACCTTACTTACAGTTTCTAGGAAAGAGCGTGTTATGTAGCGTGATCAACGATTTGAACAAGGCCAGCACGCTCAAGCCCTCGGCCACGATGACTTGTGACTTCGTGCCAGCACAGTTATCGACGTCCCCCATTCACAAGGCTTGGGTCAACCCGTGGTATGGTTTTCAGGCACTTTCCAATTGTGCCGCACGTTGGGATCGAACCCTCCAGTCGGATAACATGACGAAGTCGGATCTCATGGTCAGAATACGAACGTTCTAACAACCACTCAGTCACGTGATCATGGTTCTACAGTAGTATGCTGAGAATTCCACAGTGTGAATGGCTGAATGCGGTGGAAGTGATATCAAAAAAAGCTCTAAACAATGGTTGTCTCTTTACTATCCTTCCCAGACTGTTACCAAACGTTGCTTTGGTAGATTACTCATTGTTTCTCCCTGCTTCTATTGAATTTAATATCCCCCGTGAGTGTCAAATTCTCCAGGCCCTCTTTCCTGATTATGTGTCACAAACATTTCAACTTATTCTTAGATATAAGCGCCCTCTTTAATTCCATTTGCCTTAAAACAATAATTAAATTACAAAAGAAATACCGATACCTCGCTGATAATGCACGGACAATTTTAAATTGCTTTTTATTCATTAACATCCACTGTAAAATTATTAATTCGTCTTCTTTTATATGCCGTTGGTGACCATCAATTTACACAAGGTTGTTAAGTGTTTTACTCGCCGTTACCCTCTGACCTCCTTGCATTCATTATGCCCTGTGAGTATCAAATTCTCCAATCCATCTGTCCTCATTATGAGTCCCAGAAATTCTGCTTGTCTTTTACTTCTTTGTGCTTAATCATTTTTAATGCGAAAAAGGTTTTATGTAATATACTTTATAATATACAATGTAAATTTAGTAAATTACAATAGCGAATACTAAATATTTACAAATATTTCAGTGTTTTAAACATTTTAGGAGTGTAAACCAAAACGTTAACTAAAATTTGTAATGGAAACCTATCTTCTAGTATGCTTTATATTAGGGGAAAAAAATTAGAACTGCATATTTTTTGTTATCTTTGATCCAAGCAAAATATCAGCCCAGTAGTACTCTGGTCCATTAATAAATTATTGTTCATGATATAATATTAAATGCACTTTTTGAAAGTTGAAAGTCACGAAACAAGGAAGATTTTCTACTAAATACTACAGCACTCAGGCACTCTATTTTGGTTTGTTTCTTGATTAATCAGTGCAATATTATGCTTATAAAATAAGTTTTGAGTATATATAGGAAATTAGTCAACCTGTTCAAGTTACCTGTTTACTATTTAGTACTTTACTTGAACACACTCCATAAGAACATAAATATTTTCTATGAGGAAGCTATTTTATTTTATGCATTAAGTCCTATATATATATATATGTGTGTGTGTGTGTGTGAGTATGTGTGTGTGTATATATATATATATATATATATATATATATATATATATATATATATATATTATATATTTAGAGAGAGAGAGAGAGAGAGAAAGAAAGAGAAAAGAGAAAGCGAGTGAGAGCGAGAAAGAGAGAGAGATTTAATAGGCCGGTTAATGAAATTTGAAGAATAAAAAGCCAACAAAATGAGAAAATATTAGCAATAAGTTTGATTATATTTAATATTTCGACTAAATTGAGGCACGAAGAGAAAGTTTTTGAAGTCGAAATTTTTGGACACGCCTGAATCCTTTTTCAACAAGATGACTCAGACTTTCGGGGAAATTTATTGATTTTTTGCGATGTATTGTACTTTTGTAAAAAAATTGATTTAGGCCGAACATTTTGCCAGGATTACTGTTCAGTAGAGTTTGTAAAGGTTTCCCTGTTGAAACCATATTCTCTGAGTTAACACAAATCCCTTTTTAAACGTTTAATATGTGATTCTATTTTGAAAATGTATTTTAACTCCGATCAGCGTCTTTCTTGTCGGCTCTTAAATGTGGACACTAAAAGCACGTATCTATGTCATCAATGCTATGGAACGGTCGGCTGAAGTGTGCTGCGACAGGTTTTGTTGATGTTGTCTTTGATGTTTTTTTTTATGGTTATGGGAATGAAGACGAAATTCTATGCCTTTTTCTTCAAGATAATTCCCTTCTTTTTTCTATTTGTGACAGGTAGGAAAATGCATAAGATTTCAACTATCACAAGTCAAAGGGGAAATACTAAATTATTAAAACATTTCTAAAGGTTATCCCTAGACGTGAAATCAAAGGAATATTAATATAAAATTCGACCACTTAATCAAGTGCAATTTAATAAAACTTAACGTTTTAATATACATATACACGCGCGTGCGCACACATATATATTTCTTACTGGACATCGGAATAAAGAGATCGTGATCAAATGCACTACTTAGTGCTACCATTATCCTAATTTCTGTTTAAATAATGTATAATAGAAATCGATCAATAAATATATACATATATATATATATATATATATATATATATATATATATATATATATATATATGGTAGAACAGACTTGTATGTGGATGACTTGCTTTCATTCGCCGATTGAGCCCATGGAGAAATGGAATTTTTTTAAAACAGTGGCTGTTCTTAATTATACCGCATCGCTCTTCAGTTATGAATTGAGCACTCTGGCTTCTGATTTGGCATTTATATACATCACGTATATAATACGTTATAAGTTTCCTAATATATGAATAAAGACAAAAAAAAACTTATCTTAGCCGAAGTGTTTCGTCCTCTGAGATATTAATTAAAACTTAAAAATTAAGATGTGCAAAAGTAAGTGAACTTTTACATTTAATATTTGGTGACTGTTCCTTTTGAATTTACGACGTCGACCATTTTTTTATAGTTTTAAAGAAATTTCTCGCAGTTGTGAGCGACAATTTTGAGCATTCTTCTTGAATGAACTCGCTTCTTTAACTTGACACACTGATTTTCAATTAGGTTTAGAACAGAATTTTGACTATGGCATTACAAGACTTGAAATTCCTTTTTTTTCGAACCCATTTCTCCGTGCATACAACAAACCTTACTAACTATAAGACATCATTGACCAATCGAGCTAAAACGCAACACCCATGGTCTGAAGATTGTGTTCAAGCATAAAACATACTGTCGCCGCTTGGAGTTAAACTAAGTGTTCATTTTTTATATTTACATACGCTCCTCTGATATATTTTAGACATAAACAGGGCATACCTAAATTAACCAAAAATAGTTTTTAAAAAAATGCAGCCCTCGAAAATGAATGTAGCAACATTCGAAAGTACTCAGGGAAAAATAAAGTAAAATAAAAATAAAAAAGAACTTTGGTAAATATGACAATTGCAAATTTGAAAAAGTTAATAACAACATTCAATAGAGAGAACTTGTCGATATTATTCAACCAAACATGTTTGAAAGAATTCTTGCTGCCGGAATGCACCTTAATTTAAATACATATATATATATATATATATATATATTAAGACATTTTTATGTTTATACATTCTTTTTATAGATACAAATATTTAAGTAAATGATCTGTTTATAATAAACAGTATTAAACAACATTTAGCAGCCTGAATTATTACCACAATAAGAAAAGAAGATCTTGGAAGATCATTGGTTTGCTCCTCCTTTCAACCTAAAAGTTAAAATCAAAACTAGGACATAACATTCTAAACCTTATCAAAAAACATTTCCCCGACTCCTAAACTAATCCACACAGTAAAATATTAAATTATAATACTCTTAAATTCAGCTATAGTTGTGATGATAACCTGGAAAAATAATTAAGAAACATAATAACAGAGTCTTCAACAAGTATAGGGAATAAAAAAGCATAACTACTCGTCAGGTTGCAGCGAGTAAATCTAAGTATAATGACACTAATAATAACTTGTGCAATTGTAGGAATCCTAACAATTGCCCATTACAGAATAATTGTTTAACTAGTTCTCTAGTTTACCTGAGTACAATTTCTACACTAGGAAAGCCCAATATTAAAAAAAATTACATTGGAATTACTATGAATAGAGTCAAAAAACGTTGGCGGGCACATGTGCAATCTTTCAACAGTAGTAATCATAAGTACCAGACTTCATTTTTCAAGTATTTTTGAAATTTAAAGGAGAAAAACAAGACACCTACTGTTAAACTGAAATTAATTAATAGAGCTCGAACATGTAATTCTCTATATACCCCTTGCTATTTATGTCTTAATGAAAATCATTAGATTTAAAGACAAGACCTATCTCTTAAATCAAAGGAATGAACTCACTGTTAACTGTAAACATAGCTCAAAATTTAACTTAATGTAGGGGTAGTACTATTTTTGACGATAAGCCAATGTTACTGTAAGTTAAGTATGTTATTTCTTATATTATCTGCTAATCCACCTATGTACATATATGTAGGTATACGTTTTTTATGTTGTTTGTGTCTGTATATGTGTGTATATTTTTATACATAGATGTATATATGTGTATGTGAATTTTTATAAATATATACATATATGT